>VUQH01033328.1:13676-30491 GCA_015106775.1 Etroplus canarensis | reverse complement strand
CTCTTAATGTAACTTGTAACATCACCGTCATCAAATCCACCATCGAACTGTGCAAAATGCACGACAATGTGCAAAATAAGCACGCATTTATAATGCATGAACAAACATACCTCGCTGGCTGCACACAACCAAGAGGGAATGAGTCCACTTACATAACAAAAGGTCTTCAAAAGAAAATGTATAATCCATGTCAACTTGAAAAAATAGCATTTCTTAAACTTTAGCGGACTGTAACTTATTCGTCTCTTAATGTTAATTCCTGGCAGAAAAAAGGTGCAACAAGTAAAACATGTCCCGTGCAACACAAAGTGAAAACACACTTCCCAGGTTTCTACATAGTGCCAATACAAAAACAAAGTATTCATAAAATGAATCACATAAAATGTATGCAAACAAAAATGTTTATCAATAATGACATAATTATTATGGCAGTTACACTTCCAAAACAATGACAATAATAACAATCACAATCACGTCACAAGATCACCACAAAGTGATCATCTACACTACATCACATGTGAATGTGAAATGTGAAATGTTCATCAGTCTCAGAAAGTACACCACAGTTCTGTGTGTCAAAATATCCCTGCATAATGTTCATCATTCGCAGAAACGAAAGCACAGCTCACTATCCTCAGTCCTGCTTGCCCTACTGGTCGTCATCAGGACCACAGAGGCTTTCGGGATCGTTTGCAGAAGAGACAGAAGTGTTAAGGAAAGGCGGGATGTCCGCACGACAATGCAGACAAGTTGCAGACAAGTTGCTGACAAGTTGCCGAAGGTGTCAGGAAGTTCATTTCCGCGTCCAAATTTTGGTCGAATCTAAAATTTCGACGCGGAAATTTTGCCCTCTCCCGAAGGCACAGAAACACCAGGAAGTGTTCAGGAATGATAAAGACAGTGAAAGGAAGCTTTCATGAATATGCGGAGAGGTTGTGGATTTACTAAATTTTGCATTCCGCGTCTTGTCAGCGCCCTAGTGGACGCTAGGTTTTAGCATAGACTGAGTCTGAACAAGCCTATGCATTCTTTCTAATGTCCAGCAGGGGGTGATTGTTTTGATTGCTAGAAGAAGACCAAATCTATGAGAAAATGACCCCTCAGCTCCTGTTATCTATGACCTCTGTTAAACCTTTCCTGATGTCTTATTTAATACATTGTGATGTTAGTTTTGTAAATTTTGGTCCCATTTACAGTAAAATAGATGATAAAGCAAGGTATGCTGTAGGGCCAGGCTACCTCAGAAAAACCTTGAGGCTTCACAATTGGCCTGCACTGAACGATAGGTGATAAGTTCTGATTAGTGATAGTGGAATGTGAGCTTGGATGGATGGAGAATATCAGTTTGCCTGTGATGCAGGTGACCGAGGAACGCCAGGACTGCAAGGAATCAAAGGAGATCAAGGAGAGAGGGGACCACGTGGACCAGCAGGTGTGTCCCGGCAGAGCTTTATTATCACAAATAATAAAATCACATTTGTATAAAGAATAAAAAGCACGTTTATTCTCTCACATGAAAAATAAAGTTTTGACAGCACTCTGTGCAGCCCTGTGAAAAACAAAGTACGCCCTATGATTCAATCGCTTGTAGAAACACTTGTAGCAGTAATAACTTAAATTAACCATTTCCTGTATGGCTTTATCAATCTCTCATGTCTTTGTGGAGGAAGTTTTGTACACCCCTCTTTACAGCGTTCAGTTCATTGAGGTTTGAGGGCATTCAGCCATTCTGTAGATTTGCTGCTGTACTTGGGATCATTGTCTTGTCAGTTTTGGCCAAGCTTTAGCTGTCAGACAGATGGCCTCACACTTGACTCTAGAATACTTTGGTATGAAGAAGAGCTTATGGTTGACTCAATGGCTGCAAGGTGCCCAGGTCCTATGGCTACAGAACAAGGCCAAATTACCAATCCTCCACCACCGTGCTTAATAGTTAGTACAAGATGTTTGTGCCGGTATGCTGTGTTTGCCGAACATGGTACCATGCATTATGGCTAAACACCTCTATGTATTGCTTATAGTGTAGTGGTTTATACATTCGCCTTACAAGTGAAAGGTCCTTGGTTAAACTCCAGGTGGGGGCACAAGTCCCTCTCACCATGGAGGGTTGCGTCAGTAAGGGCATCCAGAGTAAAACCTCTGCCAAATTACCAACGTGGATTAATCCACTGTGGCGACCCCTTGAGGAGAATGCTAGAGAGCAGCTGAAGGTACATTGCTTATAAGAGGACTAATAAATTACTAGAATTTTATACCAGAACTGAAGCTCAAATACTGTCCATACAGCACAGAGATATCAACACTGCTTTTGCACTGAGCTGTAAATATGTTTCTTATTGATATAAAGTTGGACATTTTAACAAGGAAGACTATGGAGATTGACTTGGAACCAGCCTCAGTTTGACAGTAGAGTAATTGCAGGTTTTAGCTTCATTTTTCGTTCCTTGAAGTTGCTGCTTTGTGCAAACTTACAGCAGATTTGCAGCTGACCAAATGTTCATAGTAAACATTAAGGTCTTTTGGGGAGCAAAGTGATTTGGGGCCTGGCTGTTGTAGGGTTGAGTTTGGGTGTTGCTAACCAAAAAAAGTAAACTTCAAACCCTTATTCCTTTGGTTTTGTTAAAGGTGAATCAGGCCAACCTGGACTACAAGGTCCCCCTGGACCAAAAGGATCTAATGGAATGGCAGGTGAGATGGAAGTTGGACAACTATGGAACAATTACAGAACAATACACACAGTTATAAATGTTTTAACAGGTCTGTGTGTACATTGTAGGTGATGCAGGTTCAATAGGACCTCCTGGTGTCAGAGGATCACCTGGAGATGTTGGTCCCGCAGGTACCTAAACTCTCTCCAATGCAAAATACACCGAACAGGCAGAAAATTAGGTGTTGGTTCGCCTTTTGCTCCCCCACGGGCATCAATCAGCCTTGGCCGTGCATGACCGTTCCGCCAGTTCATCACTGCTCCCTCCTTGGATCACTTTTGATAGATACTGACTGGGAACACCCCAAAAGAGCAGGAGTTCTGGAGATGATCTGACCCAGTGGTGTGGCCATCACAATTTGGTCCTCATCAAACTCGTTCAAATCCTTACGCTTGCTAATTTTTCCTGCTGCTAACACATCAACTTTGAGGACAAACTGTTCACTCGTTGCCTAATATATTCCACCCACTAACAGGTGCCGTCATGATGAAGAGATATTCAGTGTCATTCACTTCACCTGTCACTGGTCATAATGTTACACCTCACTAGTGTATTCTCTGCTAGTACTAGTTTATCAAACATTACCCAAGGCACTGATCACACTACAATAAAAAATATCCCCCAAGCCTCGAAGTCAAACTGTTTTTTTCTCCAGGCATTCCTGGGCTGCAGGGACCCCCAGGTATGACAATAATCACCACAGTAATTTCACTCCCCCTACAGGTTAGAGTTGCATATTAAAATATTTGTTTTCCAATCCATTGCTACAGGTGTTCCAGGAATTCCAGGACAGCCTGGTGGTAAAGGTAGCATCTTCTTCTTCCTTCTTTCTAGTCAGTTCATTTATTTTTTTTAATGAAAATTAATAAATTTTTAGCACATTTTCTTTATAAACTTCAATTAAAAATGTCCTATCTGGACCAAATGGCAGAAGAATTTGAGCCTTTATCCTTAAAGCTTGTAAAAGCTACATCGGAATAACTTATGCTGGTTGGGTACAGTCAAGCCAAATAAACGCAGTGTTATCTTTCAGGTGAACCGGGACCACCTGGTAAAGTAATTTCCTCAAGTAAGAAAAGCAGTACTTGGTATTATAATTAAACACAGAAAACCATATTGTCTTGTAAAGTTTCAGCTGGTTTTTGTTTATCTTCTTTTTCTGTCTAGTCGGCTCTGAAGCTGTGACCATCCCTGGACCACCAGGACCTGCTGGGACTCCAGGTCCTGCTGGACCCCCTGGTCTGTCTGGTCCAATTGGCCCTGCTGGCATCCCAGGACAACCAGGTAAACAGGAACTATCAACCCATACTACAAATCTGGGATGGATTAAGAACTTGGACTAATTGTTTTTTTTGCAATGTAATCATTTAGGTACCAAGGGAGAACGGGGGGAGAAAGGAGAAAGAGGAGAGACGGGGGAGAAGGGAGAGCCAGGAAAGCATGGCGAGCCTGGTATCAACGTTATAGCTGATGACAGCTACACCAGAGCTGGTAGTGAGTACCTCTGCATTTCTTCAACCCCTTAGTTTGGCTGTTGTTACTTCAAGAAGACTTTGTTAGCTAGTGACATTATGTTAATATTTCCTCTGTGTTTTCATTTCTAACCAAAATTTTTTCAGAGGTTGGACCTCCTGGTCCACCGGGACCTCCAGGGCCTGCTGGAATACCTGGTCCTCAGGGTCCTCCTGGTATGTCTTGAGCTATTTATACACCAAGAACATTTGAAATACAAGGGCTTAAATTAAGCCAATGATTGTGCAAATGCTGTTGTGTTGATTTAATTCAGGTGAGTCTATTGAGGGTCAAACAAGTATTGTGCTTTACAGTCAGAGAGATAAATAGATAGATCATCAGCATATAAGTTGATTTTAGCAGCATCAGGATCTAATAGTTTTATTTCTTATTTGATGATGGTGTTACTGCTTTCATAGGTGTTGGTATACCTGGATCTCCAGGTGAGAAAGGAGAACCTGGGAGCTTTGTGCCAAACTCAGGTAAAAAAAATCTCAATTCAAATAAACTGTCAGCTGATAGCATTAAAATTATGGTCATATTGCACTCTGCTATTTTAATGCATTTTACCACTTTTTAATTTCAGAAACCTTCTTTGCTGGACCACCAGGACCTCAAGGACCCCCAGGGCCAAAGGGTTCGCAAGGTAGGTGCAGAAGACGAGATGTTTCTGACATTGTGGTTAGCTAAATTTTACTAAACAAACTGGCTGGTGTTACAGGTCAGGTTCAAAGATTTCTATTATTTTTTTCATCTTAGGTGACCCAGGACGACAAGGGTACCAAGGTGAGTAAACTGCATCATACTTAAGAATCTACACATTTTCCCATATAGTCTAAATGTAATGATGGGTCTTAAAGGTGAACCAGGACAACCAGGCCTTCCAGGAAGCCCTGGGGAACCGAGTGTTGGTATGTGAAAAGCTTTTATAATAAAGGAAATTTTTACTGTGTGTCAGTCTGCTCTCATGTCATTGAGGTGTTTCTGGGATCAGTAATGGACTTTCAAGCTCTGAATTTACAGACGTGGTTTTCATTGCAGGTTATCCAGGTCAGCCTGGACCTCAGGGTCCATCAGGACCAAAAGGTAAATATAGGTCATATATTGTCCTTATCTTCACTCTCATTATGCTTTTCCCTTTTTATGTTTACACAAAGGCTGTTCTTTCTATGTCTGTATTACAACTTTATGTTTGTTTGTTTTTTCACAGGTGAACCAGGAGCTCCAGGAGCTCCAGGCCCCAGAGGAATTCCAGGACCTTCCACAGGTAAAATCATCCCAAATATTATATGTACTAAAGCCAGGCACAAGGGTGAATGCCACATTGATTCTCATTGAGAGCAGGACAAAAGCGCCATTCTACCCTTTTGCATTAATCATGGGTTAATGTAAAAATCTTGGAGATTTGGAAAAGGGGCTCCTGTTTACAGGCTTTAGTGTTTAGAAACTAAAAGATATGAAAATCTGGAGTTATAAAGATGTGAACCTTCTCAACTGTCAGAGGTCAAGTTGCTCTGTAACTAAGTTGGGCACCAGGCTTTTGACAAAGTTGACAAAGTGTGACTTTGATAGGATTCAATTTAAAACTTCTGCCAAATTACTGATTAATCCACTATGGCAAAACCTTGGGGAAAAGACAAGGAAGCAGCCAAAGGCGCATTGAGATTTGTACATAGACTGTGTTAAAGGCAGTTAAAATTTTTGTGTCTGTTGACCTGTATTCTTTTTAATGACCAGCAGGGGGTGACTCCTCTGGTCACAAAAAGCTTTCTGGTTGTATAGAAGTTTCACTGTTTAACTGTGCTCAGGTTTTTATGCTATATATATATATATATATATATATATATATATATGTGTGTGTGTGTATGTATGTATGTATGTGTGTGTGTGTATGTGTGTGTGTGTGTGTGTGTGTGTGTGTGTGGCTGTTGTGAATTTATGAAAATATTCTTTTAAAACTGATATTTGAGCTTTTTATCTACAAGTAAATGATCTGGGCATTCATGTTATTGCACCAGGTAGTTCAAACTGTCATTGCCACCGAGGCCTACCTGGACTACCTGGTAGGCCTGGAAGAGATTGTCCTGGATCTGGATCAGATGATGTGCTCCCCTACATTGCAGAATACTTTCGGAGTAAGCTGTGTACTGGCAAAGGGTGTGCGGGCATGCTCCTTCTCCCTTTTCTTATACAGTCCCCTCCCTAAGTATTGGAAATGCCAGGTCAGTTAACTGGTTTTTGCTGTGCGCTGAAGAAATGTATCTGTGAGGTCTAAAGGAGAATATGAGGAGATCAGAGTTTCAGCTTTTTTCCCCAATATTTACATCTAGATGTGTTAAACAATATAAACACATTTTGTACCAAACTACATTGTTTTTCAATATGACAGAATGTTTTCAACTAAATTAAAGTCAAAAATACTTCACATTTAGTTGTATATCCCTTGCTGGCAATAGCTACATCAAGCCTGTGCAGTCTCCACCAGATTTCTTGTTTCTTCATTGGTTGTGCCATTCCAGCCTTTTACCACAGCAAATTTTAGTTGTCTTTTTCGTGGGGTTTCTCCCTTCAGTCTTCTCTTCAGGCAGTGAAATGCATGTTCAGTTGGGTTAAGATGTGGTGATTGACTCGGCCAGTCCCAAACCTTTCATTTTTCCCCTGATGAAACCCTTTGTTGAGGTAGAAGTATGTTTTGGATTATAGTCTTGCTGCATATTAAAGTTCCTTTGAAATTAATTTGGATCAATTTCTCTGTAAATTGTGAGAAAATATGTTTCTGTAGACTTCACTGTTTAATCTGCTAGTACCATCATGAGTTACATCAACAATAAAAATGATTGAGCCTGTTCTAGAAGCCGCCATGCAAGTCCAAGTCATGACACAACCTCCACCATGCTTCACAGATGAGCTTGTATGTTCGGGATCATGAGCAGATCCCTTCTTTCTCCATACTTTGGCCTTTCCAACACATTGGTAGAGATTCATCTTTATCTCAGTCCATAAAACTTTGTTCCAGAATTGTTGTGGCCCATCTCTGAACTTTTTTTTGCATAGTCTGATCTTTCTTTCTGACTTTTACTGCTGACAGGTGGTTTGCATCTTGCATTATGGCCTCTACGTTGTTGTTCTCCAAGTCTCCTTCGAACAGCAGACTGTGGTATTTCCACCCCTGCTCTCTGGAGGTTATGAAGTGTTGTTTTGGGTTTTTTTTTTAACTCCTCTCACCATTTGTCAGTCATCGGTTGTTGTTTTCCTATGACGGCCGGTTGGATGCCTGTTGCTCAGCACACCAGTGGTTTCCTTCTTTTTCAGGACATTCCAAATTGTGGCACTGGCTATGCCCCATGTTTCTGAAATACGTCTGATGAAAATTCCCTATTTTCTCAGCATTAGAACAGCATGGTTTTCTAGAGGCAGCTCTCTATTCTTCATGCAGGTTTACCCTTCTTAACTACAAATGCAGTCTTCACAGGTGAAAGCCAAAGCTTAAACTGAGAGTAGATATCCAGGGCTACTTAATGATTAAACAATCGATCTTATATGAAACCCCTGAGTAATAATAAACACTAGCATTGTTCCCATATTTGGTTCATTTGAAAAACTGGGTGCTTTAATCCAAAATGTGTCACAATCTATGTTTAGTGTATCTAGTTGTAAATACCAGGGAATAAAAGCTGAAATTCTGATCTCTCTTCTCATATTCATCTTTCAATCTCCCTCACAAATGTCTTCAGCGCACAGCAAAAACTACTTAATCGCCTTTGCTGTTCCAATACTTTGAGAGGAAACTGAACATCTTCATCATCCATGGCAACCCCTAGCACCACACGGTAAACAGATCTGAAATTTGGTTCATCGACTGACATCCGTCTCCTGGTTTTTTCGTTTTTTTCCAACAAGCTTCACATCTGAACCACAAGCACTCCAGCTCCACCAATGACCTAAAATGTGTTTATACCTTCTGAACAGTATGCCTGGTTTACAGAAATGAATTACGGTTGGATTCCTTGAATCAAGCTGTGTTCAAAGTACCCCCCAGCTCCAGTTTCCTCTATACTGAATTTGTTTAATCATAGATGTTTTGGATAAGTTAAAAAATCTTTAATAGGTGGCAGTTTCCCCCAGTCTTCAATAAAACTGGAACAAATGATCTTCAGACCAAGCCTGACAAATATTATAGATAGATTATAGATTTTTTCTTTTCAAATGTCCTCATTCATCACAGCCAGCTGAAATCAGCTGTCAAATGGGGCATGAGGTCATATCTCAGCAACACTTTGATTTCTTAAAACCAAATTTTAAGATAGCGTAAACCTTTCTGCAAGAGTTGACCACTAAGGGGCGCTGCAATAAGTAAAAATAAATTTTGCATATACCTGCTGATGTGCTTGAGTGTTCCCGGTAGCATAGTGGTTTGTGCAGTTACCTTTGAAACAAAAGGTCCCTGGTTCAATTCCAGGTGGGGATACAAGCCCCTCTCACTATGGAGGGTTGTGTCAGGAAGGGCATCTGGTATAAAACCAATGCAGATTAATCCACTATGGCCACCCCTTGGTGGAGAATACAAAGGAGCAGCTGATATGCTTGCCTTAAAAATAATTCTTGAATGCGGTAACAAGACATCTTGACCTGTCAGTCTAAATACTTTGACCATGTTATTATTTTTAAGGTTCAAATGCACTATATGAACAAAATTCCTGGGCCACACCTCTTAATCACTGAATTCAGATTTTTCATTTAGTTTTAGTGTATAAAACCAAGACTCAGTGACTGCGGAGTTCCAAACCTCGTCCGGCATTAACATCAGCACAAAAACTGTGCGCTAGGAGCTTCATGGCATGAGTTTCTATGTCCAAGTAGCTACATGCAGGCCTTATATTGCCAAGCACTGGATGGAGTGGTGTAAAGCACACTGTCACTGAACTCTAGAGCAGTGGAAATGTGTTCTGTGGAGTGACAAATCACGCTCCTCCATTTGGCAGTCTGATGGACGAGTATGGATTAGGCGAATGCCAGAAGAACATTAATGAAGGAGAGATAACGCTATGAGGTTGCTTTTCTGGGGTTGGCCTGGGCCTCTTAGTTCCAGTGAAAGGAAATCTTAATCCTTCAGCTTACCAAGACATTTTGGACAATTCTGCGCTGTCCCATCCTCAACCCCTTCAAACACCTTTGGGATGAAGTAGAATGAAGACTGCAAGTCAGGCCCTCTCGTCCAAAACCAGTGTATAGCCTCACAAATGCTCTTCTGCTAAAAATTCCCCCATTCCCCCAAATGGGGGGCCAACTCCATAGTAATGCCTATGGATTTACCTTAGAAGGGGATGTCATAACAGCTCCTGTATGCATAGGTAACACAATACTTTTGTCCACAGAGTGTATTTTCCAAGCCACATTTTCTTTTCCAATCCAGAATTTGGACTTGACTTACTTTCCTGAAGTTGTACGAAAAAGGAAAACAAGCATCATTTCAACCAAGAGGGGCACTATAATAAGCAAAAACAAATTTTTCCTATCACTGCTTGCACCCTCGCTTTGGACATGATGCCCTGCTGAACTGCATGGCTGCTTATGGCTTTTTTGTACCTTGCCGCTGCTTGTAGCTATATTTAACTTGGTATTTCCAAAACTACACATGGAGTAAACAACAAGTTAAGTAAAGTGATCTGCTTTGACAATCAGGTGGAGACTTCAGAGAGCACCTGGTCGGGTCTCCTGGGTCTCCTGGGCCTCCTGGTCCTCCGGGGGCACCGGGCACCCCTGGGCCCACAGGGGATGAACAGGTGGTGAACGATGTTGCCAGCCGAGTCATCGCCTACATTCAGAGTATGACCAGTGACATGACAATGTTGCACACACAGGACATCTGTATATAAAAATCTAATGATTTTCTGACGGCAGTGAAACCTACCTGTCATTCTTTCAGGTTTGGGTAGAGGATCTGATGGGACCCCAGGCCCTCCTGGTCCTCCTGGTCCTCCAGGTCCACCTGGCTCTGGTTCTTGCACTGTCAATGACATTATCAACTTATTACATAGTAAGTCTCATATTAAACACAGATCAAATATACTGCAGTGGCAGAAATTCAAAATCTGAATAGAGGTCAGGACTTTAAATTACACACTAATGTGATGGGGTAAATCAAATTATTTGTTTCTAGGAGATGATGTGAGGCGCTGCATCGCTGGTCCTCCAGGATCTCCAGGCTACAACAGCTACAACTTTAACACACAGGATGTGGCTGAACGTGTCTTTAGTCTGATGAATGGTGAGCATTAGTTTTAAAGGTGACCTGCCAAAAAGGCGTTCTGCTCTGTCTGACTGTCATCCATGTCTCTCACCAGAGAGGGGGACACTGGGGGTTCCTGGACCTCCCGGACCTCCGGGACCTCCTGGTCTTGATGGAAACTTTTTGCCAGGTGAGAAAAAAATGGTTTGGCCTGGATGAGAACTCAGAATCTGCCAATATGTAAACAGTTTCTGGCTAGAACTGGAGCAGAGATGCATACCCAAAACCTAGCCAGGCCTGGCCAACCTGTCGGCCAGATCACTGCTGATTCTGCCCCCAGGTCTATTAAAAAGCTGTTGAGGTCATTGTGTTTTAAATTAGATTTTGCACCATTGTTAAGCCAGCAGAGGTTCATTTTTTTGTCCTAACAGGTGGATACCAAACTCTAGAGGGCCCTCAGGGGCCTCCAGGTCCCCCGGGTATCCCTGGCCCGCCTGGCCCAGAAGGACCACCTGGACCACCAGGATTTTCAAACTACATCAGTTCAGATATCCATGACTACCTTCAGAGTGAGTTTGACAGAAGACAATTTACTTCTTTGCTTCGCATGGAGAAAATGTCTCCACTGTCCACATTTCCTCTCCACTGCCTTCCTACAGGTGTTGCCTTCAGAGGCCTCCCAGGCCCCCCTGGTCCCCCTGGACCTGAAGGACCCCCAGGACCAATCAGTAGACTGGTTTCATTTGCTGATGATGCCTACAGAGAGACTCTCAAAGCTGAACTACAAGAATATATCAAGAGTGAGTTTAAAGAGTTCTCCGCCGAATTAAAGTAAAGATCATTTCTGGTCCAAGAGATCATGGTGACATAAATTAAACCGATAAAGAATGATAGGGATATAGATCAGCCAATCTACATTTCTGCACTCCTACCAGTATGAGCTCTGGATAGTGACCAAAAGAATGAGATCCCGCTTGCAGAAATGAGCTTCCTCCAAAGAGTGTCTGGGCTCAGCTTTGGAGATCAGTGACTCTGGAGGGCTCAAAATACTGCTGCTTCTCCTCCACATCTAAAGCAGCCAGTTGAGGTGGTTCAGGTATCTGACCAGAGATTATATCGCTTCAAGAAAAACATGAAAAGGTTGCAAGAGAGAGGGAGGCCTGGCTGTCATCTCAAAAGTTGACAAAAAGAGCCCAGAGGGCCTTACAGCCTCAGAAATACTGGAATCCCAATTAACTCTCAAAGTATTCTTTACACAGTTCAGGAATTCAGAAAGGCACTGGAGAAGTTCAGGGTATTGGCAGCAAACTTTATTGCAGCAACAATAATAATAGGTACAGCACAGAAAAAGGGATTTGGGCTTCTGGAAACCCCAGGCAGAGAGGTGTGGTGTCAGGTAGCAGGTCAAAGAGCAGAAGCTCCAGGAATCTTTTGTCTTCTACCTTTATACCCTACCCATTTCATTCTAATGTACTGATGCCCAAATCTGACTCCAATATAATCTACATTTAACTTTTCAATCCTAATTCCAATATAGCCTTCCTGTCTTCCTTCCTTCCTGTATGAGTCAGAGTGGAGCTCTATGCCCATTGCTGATCCAGCTACGGGCCAATCCATCCGGTCCATCAAGAGTCCCTCTCATCTCATTCTTGCACTTTTTTTTTGCTGTAAAACTGTACTCTTAATAACGCCCTGCTTAAATACAGGTTATATGCATCACTGAGCCATCTTTCGGTGCAAAGTGGTATTGCACAAAAGTGCGACCCAGACCTAGATAAACTTCAGCTGATACTTCTTCAACAGCTGGACAACATTTGGACATTAAGTCAAAGAAGTTGTTTCTTCACCACATCTTGATAGCAGAAAACCTTCCTTTATTTTGAAAGGTTTTAATTATTTTCCAACAAAGGAGTTCACGATAAGTACCTTTAATGAGAAACTGTCTCCATTACAGTTCAGTAAAGTCGTATTGTGTCGTATTTTTCTCCAGGTGATAATTTGAACGCCGCCATGTTTGGACTTCCTGGTCCTCCAGGTCCTCCTGGACCCCCAGGACACAAGGGAGAGCCAGATTTGCTTGGAGACTACTCCAGTATGGCTCTCCAAGTAACTGATTACATCAAATGTAGGTGGTAATCACACCTTCAAAAATATGACTGACTGCAACTTGAATCTGTCTACACATATGCATTATAATTATTTTAATCACGCAGCCCACGGTCTGCTGCATGATGTCACGGGAGACTCTGAACGCATTGTTCAAGGACCTCCAGGACCTCCAGGACCTCCAGGAACACCTGGACATAGCCGATGGATTAGCTCCCCTGAAAACGTCGTGGACGTGGTGGAATACATCAAATGTAAGTCAGCATTAGCTTTGGGTGTCTTTATAATTGAAGTTGAGGAGCTCAGCGATGACAGGCTGTGGTGCATCTCAGACTTCATTTGCAGGACAGCGACGACAATCTGTTATGGAGCAAAACCTTCTCTGATCATAGACTGCACACAAAAACGTGACATCGCTGGTAGATTTGTGGAACCCCGTCTGACATTTACGCTCCTGCTGGCCTTTTTTTTATCCTACATTACAGAGTGAAAGGTGGATCTGAATGAGAAAACAGTGACACATTCCTACAGTAGCACCTTGTAAATGACGAGGTAGCCTCACCCCAGAGGGTACCCAACTATTAACATCGATTTTACTCCAACTGGGACCATAGTTTACTAAATGAGCATCGTGTTTTATTCAGTAAAGCTTGAAACTAGCAAATGAGTCCATAAACTTACCAGGAAAGAGTTTACTTGGATTATAGATTAACTGAAAAGTATGATAATTTCCTGTTAGATCTTATTTTTGAATCCAGACTAATCGCCCCCTGCTGGCCCTTAGAAAGAATGCAGGTTTATTTTTTATAAACCGTCCGTGACTCACATTTTAAACACTCTTTTCTCAAGACACTTGTTTCAGCCAGTTTCTTCTCATCTGCAGCTCATGGTGTGGTGCGGGACATCGTGAGGGAGTACAACAGTCACATCTTCCAAGGCCCTCCAGGGCCCCCAGGTCCTCCAGGATATAGCCAGTGGTTTGATTCCCATGGAAATACCACAGATCTGGTGGAATACATCAAATGTGAGCAACTGCCACATCAGCCAAAAGCACACCTGAAAGGGCTGCCGATTCACACCCCTCTCTTTATCCATTTCTTTGCAGCTCATGGCCTCCTGCGTGACACTGAACGTCTCATCCAGGGACCCCCAGGGCCACCTGGTCCTCCAGGTCCACCAGGATACAGCCGACTGTTTGGTTCAGACACCAGTGTCTCAGATTTGGTGGAATTCCTAAAAAGTAAAGATTATTTACCTACTAAATGTTACAGAAGAATGAGAATGCCTGTTAACAGCTGGGTTTGTCCTCCACAGCACATGGAGCCATCGCAGGACCACCTGGGAGACCAGGGCAGAAAGGGGACAGGGGATTCCCAGGGCAGAAAGGTACAGTAAGGGGAAAGAGTAGGCTTAAGAGGTATCTCCATCACAAAATCTGTGAAGAGAGTGACAGTGTCTTCTGTGCGGACGCAGGTGAACGAGGTCTTCCTGGACCTGGAGTGCACAGAGGACCGAAAGGCGACAGAGGTCAGTCAACAGGGTTCTGAGAGGCCACCAGTTCTGGTGGTGTGGGCTGTAGAAGCATCTGCCTCCACTTTAATATAATAAAACTAAACACCACCTTTCTTGTGGTGCTTAAAGCACCAAAACAAGCAAACAATGCAAAAGAACTGAAAGAGTCAAACATACCCACCAATGACATCCCGGTAAAGTCCCACTATGGAAGCCTCAAGCTGAGTTTTTGTTATTGCCTTCTTGCTGGTTTGAAAATAAAGTTGCACCCATAGAGTAACGATTGGCCAATCACACGGTAATGCATCCCCTGGCTTATGTTCATTTTTTTCGATCTAAATGGGGACAGAATTTACAAAAGGCACTTCATTCTCAAAACTGAGAATATAAACTCATCAGTGAAGTGCTTACAGATGACAGAGCTGAGGGGCTTTTTTCTGAAGACTTCGTTTTCCAAGCGTAGCCTGTATACACTCACAGCCGCTTTATTAGGTATACCCGTTCACCTGCTTGTTAATCAGCAGTCACACGGCAGCAGCTCAGTGCAATTAGGCAAGGTCAAGACGTCCTGCCGAAGTTCAAACTCGGCATCGAACTGGGGAAGAAAGGTGATTTAAGTGGCTTTGAATGTGGCGTGGTTGTTTGCACCAGATGGGCTGGTCTGGTTATTCCAGAAATCGCTGATGCACTGGGATTTTTCCCCACACCATCATCCCTAGGGTTTATAAAGGATGGTGCAAAAGAAGGGAAAATATCCAGTGAGTGGCAGTTCTCTGGCAGAAAATGCTTTGTTGATGCCAGAGGTCAGAGGAGAATGCCCAGACTGCTTTGAGCTGATAGGAAGGCACCGCTTGTTACAACTAAGTTGTGCAGAAGAGCATCTACAGCAGCAGAGGACCACACCAGGTCAGCTAAGAAGATTGAAAAAGAAGATTGTAAAAACGTTGCCTGGTCTGACGAGTCTTGATTTCTGCTTGGATCCATCCTGCCTTGTATCAATGGTTCAGGCTGCTGGTGGAGTAAAGGTGCGGGGGATAGTTTCTCGGCACACTTTGGGCCCTTTAATACTAACTCAGCATCGTTTAAACAGCTACACAGCCCATCTGAGTTTAGCTCCGAACCATCTCCATCCCTTTATGACCACGGCGTACCCATCTTCTGATGGCTGCTTCCAGCTGGATGACGCACAAAAAGCTCAGCTCATCTCAAACTGGGGGCATCCACCAGATCTCAGTCTAACAGAGCACCTTTGGGATGTGGTGGAACAGGAGATTCTCATCACGGATGTGCGGCAGACAAATCTGCAGCAACTGCGTGATGCCATCGTATGAATATTTGCGTCACCGCTCTGAATCTATGCCATAAAGAATTAAGACATTTCTGAAGGCAGAAGGGAGCCCACCCCATTACTGACACAGTGTATCCAATGAAGCGGCCTGAGCGCGTACGAGGAAAAACTCGCTTTTCCAAAAATCACGACCCGGTTACTCAAAACGTCACACACCTTGTTGTGAGCAGTTTTACGTCGGAACCATTTTCTTCCAGCGCCTTTACAGTTACTATGAGTCTGACTAACTCGGAGCTCCGGAGGCTTTAATGAAGCTCTTGTGCCGTTTCAGGAGAATTCGCAGTGATGACCAAACGGAGGAGGAGGGATGCTGGCGTTTGACAGCCGAGCTGCTGGAACCCGATCGAGTGAAACGCAGCGTCACGTGGCTCATGTGGGGCTCGGTAAAATGAACGGAAACACGCGTATAGCTCTGTATGTGTGAACACTTTCCACACGTGAAATCAGAGATCTTACTGTGTCAGCCTGTAACTGTACTGAGGGGTCTCTGTCTGTGTCTTTCATTATGTGGGACTGAGGGAGTTTATGTCCTGTTAGTTTTATACTTGCGCACATTTCCTAATCAGACCAGTGAGTGTTTCATGTGGAGCTGTCGGAGGCTGTGTTTTATTACTCGGGATCAAAAAGACTGAAGCAGCACTGCGTGAAAGAGGAAAGTTTATTTACAGCAAAATGAAAGTCAACATTACAAGCCTTCTAACTATACATGTATTAAAAATGCGTAATAATTTTGATATGTTTTATGCTTTGCAGTCAACATTCAGAAATTAAGAACCAGAATGTGTAATTATGCTTGTTTGTGGGTGGACGATCAGTTTTCATATATAAATAGCTACTGAGGAAGTTTTGTATAAGGTGCACAGCACTCCTTCGTTATTTTTCTTTTTGTACATAACAGTTATTAAATACCTTTGACTAACTCCAAACAGCCAATCAAAGAAGATGAGATGATCAAATGAACCAATCAGAGGTCGAGATGGCCTAAACCAGTCAGGTCCATTTTGTATTTTTTGTATTTTTATTTTTTTTTTGCATCACATCAGCTTGAATAATAAAAAAAACTGCTAAAGAGCTCATGCTGTGTTTTCTTTGAATACAGAGGCGTAACTGTTAATAAGCTTCAGAAAACCTTTAAATAGGTTATACAGTAACTGCATTTCTGTAGTATTAAGGCTAAAACAGCTAAAACACTATTAAAGTTTGAATCGAACGCCTGGTGGCCGCATCTGGTAACAAAACACACAGAGTGTGACGGGGCTGGGCCTAGAAAAAAATAATAAATCACAAACCGCACCTGATTTTATTTAGCATTTTTCATGATAATCTTCTCATGCACCTCTGGACTTTTTTTCAGAGCAGCTGCTAGTTTTTTTTTTTTTTTTTTTTGTTTTTTTTGTTGT
>VUQH01033328.1:0-13656 GCA_015106775.1 Etroplus canarensis | reverse complement strand
TTTAGACTGCTTCTTTTTTTTTTTTTTTTTTTTTTAGATTTTTTGGATCTCTCAGTGGAAGTCCTGTAATGTCACCTCGTGCCTCTGCGATGGGCGTTGGATTTACACAAGCGGATCGCAACAACGAACCCTCGACCTGAATCAAACTTGTGGCGTGGGACAGGCAGTGAGCAGCAGCAGGCTGGGTTTTGTTGGCCTTAGAAATACCCTCTGTCGCTGAGGTCTTTCATTGCAGGTTTCTATCACCTCTATAAAGAACCTTTTAACTCCGGTTCAGAAAGGTGCTGAAAAGTGGAGTGACTCCGCACCTCCTCCAACACTTCTGAGGGGCCACCGAGGCGTTCCAAAGCCAGATGAGAGATTTAATCTCTCCATCGTGTCCTGGGTCTGCCCCGGAGCCTCCTCCCAGCAGGACATGCTGGACTTACCTAACCTGGGAGGCAGTCCGGTCAAATGCCTGAACCATCTAAACCCCTCTCACATGACGGAGCTCCTCACACCGTCTCTAATGCGGGATTTAAAGGACTGCGGCGGTGTCCAGCTGCACTGCTATTTGCCTACACAGAGCCAACGCTGAAGGGGACTGCAACTGATGCATACGTGCAGACGTGCACGTACTTCGACGCAAACGACGCTGTGCGTAGGTCGAACACTGATTGGTTTTAAAAGTAGTCTGGGACAGGAAGGGGGGCAGTGGTGGAGCTCCCAGTGTAGCACAGAGAGGCTGCAGGAGATGCTTCACATTCTATTAACACACTTGGTTTCACTGCAGCTCTCACAAGCCGTTTGTGACACTGCCCCCTGGTGGCATCTTCTACACAACGTAGATGGTGGTCTGTGAGGCTGAGTTGACTCTCTGAAGGACCATTCAGCACTGGAAACGAGTCTTAAGGGAGAGTGCCGACGCCCTTGCCAGGAAACTAATTTCCACCACTTGTATCTGTGAGATCATTTTTCGGTCACCGACGCCAGCTATGATCGCAGGCGAAGGTAGGAACACACACCGACCGAATAAAAGTCAGGTCAGTTTGAAACAGAAACTGAAGCTTGGTTCTTGCAGATGTCTGAAGGTTATGGATATTCCCGGCAAATAGTTTTCCTATTCATTTAAGGGAGAGACACAAAAATTAAACTAGTCGACTAGTCTAAGAGTAAGAACACACACAAAACTGAGGACTGCACATGTATTTCAGAGCTACATGAAAACATTAATCACATCCTTTGATTATAAAACCGGGTTTTTGTCCTGAAACGTGCCACACTTCGTGCTGTACTTAAAGCTGCACACACACTAATGTTAGCTCAGTCTTCCGAGTGTGGCTAAACGCTGCAGCACCTGTTACCACAGCTGTCATCTGCTTACTTCCCAGCTCACTTGTCTACAACTCCCTGCCACAGTGAGAGAGCGTGACGCAACGTCTGCGAAACCGGCAGGTGAATGGCGCTGCGTGTCAAACATTCACAAAATCAGAGCAGAGCAATCCGTTTAACCAACCGGTGTTTCCGGCGCCGACTCGCAAAAGAGGCAACGTTTAAACGTCTAGTTGGATACGTCTCTGTTGAGGATGTGGTGAAACTCCACAGGAGTGGTCTGAAACAGACTTGGAGTACGTGACTGGAAAAACAGCAGCGGCACTGGAGAAAATCCAGAGGTGCACAAGGAGACGACCCTGAAGTGAAGATCGCTAGAACTTCAGTCGGTTAAGGTTTGCTTTGTCTTTCTTGACCTGCTCCTTTACCTTTTTTGGTCACACCTTGTACACGGAGTGCATCATCATCCTGATATGTTCATAACTGTAAATTTGCTTCAAAACGCCACAGTTTGCATTGCTTCTTTATCCCTGAATAACATTCCTACAGATGCATGACTTACAACAACAAACAGGTCTGAAAAGTACAACATAAACCAATCAACAGGTTTTTAAATGCTTCCGTTGCGTCACCAAAGTGACTTCCTTAGAGTCTCCACACCTCCTCAGAGTTTGCTGCTTGACAGCTGAAAGTCTTGAGCTCAAGACTGAAGGCATTCAGAAGAAAAATCCTGCAGGAAATAAAAATAAAAATCCCTAAACGCTGCATTGAAATCATGCATCAGACCACGACCTAAAGTTCTAGCATGCACAGACGATTTCGGAAAAATATACTGTATCATCAGTCTTCTTTTATCTCAGACACATTCTACTTCATGATCACTTACAAATATTTACTCATCATATTTATCCAAATTTAGCGGTATAAAAATTCTATCCTCTCTTTAGTGCAAAAATTCTACATGGGAAAACCGTCGAGCAGCAAATAAAGATCGGAAACTGTTTGAATTTAAAAGCCGAAAACACTGAATTCTACAGGCACTCGGTTATTTAGAAAAAATACTTCAGAGGAAGTTTGGACTGAGATCGTCCTCCCTTCAGTGGTTTTGAGGTGATGAGCTCTCCTTCGAATGGATCCTAACAAAAGATATGAAACCCCTCCGACAGCTGTCAGAGGATGAAGGCCAGGCAGCGCAGGCTCCGTCTTTACCGTCTTCACCGTCTTCAACAGGGCGCGCGCGTCATCCGTCTGTGTGTTTGTAGAAGTACGTGTGTTTCTTCTAAAAGCCAGTCGATTGGACACTGGGGATCGGGTAGAACTTGGAGATGCGGCTCTGGGTGGAGGGGTTAAGGCACTCCGACTCGCCGCTCATCTTGAAGAACACTTCCTGTTCCTGCAGCTTCCTGGCGAACTCCTCCTCGAGGGCCTGCAGAACACACACAAACACACACACACAAACACACACACCTTCAGTTTCCTTAGGAGGGTCATGTCACTGAATTTGACCCCTTGGCTCTGGAATGACCTGACTGACAGGATAAGACTCGCTGACTCAGTGGCTCCTTTAAAACACGTTTTTGCAGACATGATGCCATTCCATGTGATGTCATCTTTCAGTTGCCTTATTTATTTTTTTATTCTCCCTTCTTTTAGTTTGTCATTAGTATTTATGATCTGCTGCGGCGACCCCCTAACAGCAGCAGCCTAAAGAAGTTTTCCAGCTCACGTCTTTTGATTTATGGTCACCATCTCTACCATAAAGGTACTTTAACTTGCTTAAAAATACTTAAAAAGTAAACTTCCAATTAACTAAAGGTTTCAACACAATGTGAAAAACCCCATTATGACTCTGCCCAAAGTGTCTATGCATCAGGTTTTGAAGAGATACCAACTTAAGTGGAATTAGAGCTGTGCTGCACCTTCGTGCAATACCAATTTGTACCACAAGATGGTGTAGCGAGTCAATGTAACCTTTATTTAAGTAGGCAAGTAGTTTAAAAATACTTTATTTATAATGGCAGCGTGAGAAAAAGGTGAAGCTTTGAGGAAATTGGTACAGGGTTAGAATGAAATACCAAAGTTTAAACAGTAGCACACCACTGCCCCCGGGTGGTGACAGTTCAAGTTAAATTCTGTTGAGGGTAATGACGAGACGCACCTTTAAATATAACTGTTAGATTTTAATAAACAATATTTTCAGCTGTTGTGTTAATTTTTGGCATTTTCTTCTGTGCATCTTGTAATTTTCTTTTGCCGTTCAACTCTTTACTGTACCTGTGGCGTTTGGCCCTAATGTTTATGAGCTAGCGCCTGGTTTTTTGCATTTTACTTTGGATTATTTCATGGTGGTGCAGCGGTTAGCACTACTGCCTCACATTAAGAAGGTCTTGTGTTTGCATCCACTAGCCGGGACTCTCTCTGTGGAGTCTGGATGTTCTCTCCTGGTACTCTGGCTTCCTCCCATAACCCGAATACATGAAAGTTAGGTTAACTGGTGATTCTAAACTGGCCATAGGTGTGAATGTGAGTGTGAGTGGTTATCCATCTCTGTGTTAGTCCTGTGATAGACGGGCGACCTGTCCGGGCTGTACTAAGCCTCTTGGCCTATGACAGCTGGGACAGGCTCCAGAAATGTACAAACTGTTGCATAAAAATTCACTAAAAACCTGGAAGTTAAGCTTCTGACATTCTAATTTTCTGTCCCTGAGCTCTCAGGTTCGACTGGTTTCTATAGTTTTCATCCAGGTCCAACAGAAATGTTACCTTCTTCCTGGGTCGTAGTTTCTCCCTCCACTCCTTCAGCTCCAGGCTGTGTTCCTCATCCAGCTCCTTCAGCTTCTGGGTCTCGTGTTCGATCAGCAGGTGGCACTTCTCATTCTGAAACACACACAGTGAGCGAGGCAGTGAGTTTCATAGGTTTAGTCCGGTAGTTTCTTTTACCAGGACTGTGGTTTTAGTGTGTTTAATAAAGCCAACCTGCAGCTGCTGGAGCTCTCGGATGTTGGCGTCACACTGGAGCTGCAGGTCTCTCATCTGGTTTTCATGTTTCTGGTGCTGGTGGAGCCTCTCGTTCTTCTGCCTTTTCTCTTCCTGAGCTGCAAACTGGAGACACGGACAATTATTCTTCAAGGGCTTCTAGTCTTTGAAGGAATGTTTTAATTCACTGACCTGAGGGGGGCATCTCACCTGTTTGACCTTCTCCCTCTCCTGCTCAGGGGTGATAACTGCTCCGGTGATGCGGAGGCTCTTCTTGAACATGGCCATGCGGGTCTTGGCCTCGCTGCGCTGAATCTTGGGCAGTCTGGCTCTCTCCTGGGTCTGCTTGTTCTTCATCTCCTCGATGAGACGCTGGTTGTAGCGCTGCATCTGCTCCATCTCCTGCGCGCAGAACACACCAGCCAACGTTAATGTGGCTAACACGTAGCAAATATGAAGGAAAGTCTTCGTTAATGAGCTTTTTTCGGAAGAAAACAGGATGAAAAACAGACATCCCAAAACAGGCTGACATCTCGCTAATGCTAATGAAAAGGTAAAACGCTGCTATCCAGTCAGTCTGTTCGGATGGCCAGAGTTTGGAAATTCAAGCTGGTTTTCGGGGGAAAAGCTCCCCGTTACTCGCCCAGCGGCTGACGTGCAGGTCGTCTGAGGAACCCGAGTCCGCTGCCACAAACCTCTGCCGGTGGAGGCAGCCTGGCAGGGGCCGGCGGTTGCCCTCGTAAGACGAGCTTCAAGCTCAAAATGACCAGGTTTGTTTTAAATGTGAATGAATTTAAACAACAAGAAAATCCACACATTTCTTTAATAACTGCTTGATGTTTAAGTCATTGAATGCAACTTCAGCGGCTCCCCTGCATCTTCTGGGATTCTGATTTTTCAGTCAGGGGGCCTTAAAAATGCGGCGTCAAAATGCTTGAAAGACACACCGGAGAGATTTAAACATCTTTAGTTTCTTGACACAAAGATCCAACGACTCCATCTAAACTGCGCGGTACCTTCTCGTGTCTCTTCAGCAGCTGATGTCTCTGCATGAAGTACTGGTCTTTGAGCTGCTGTTTGAACAGCTGGTGCTTCTCCTGCAGATGGCGCTCTTCCAGCTCCCACATGGCAGCCTCCCGTGCTGTATGTAGACACGCGAGAGAGAGAGAGAGAGAGAGAGAGAGAACAAAAGACAAAGCTGAGCAGCTGCACAGAAGAAGCATTCATAGCCCGACATGAGGGAATATCTCCTCAGCGTTGCTTCATAACGTGAAGAAGAGGACTGAGATGTAGCTCAAACGCGCAGGAGCAGAAGTTACCAAGTTAGCAGAAAACGGCTCCCAACTTCAACATCAGATTTCCTAATGAGGACTGAACTACCTTGCAGTTTCTGTTGCCAGTCAAAGCTCTTTATGAGCTCCTGAGGCACAGCTGCAGCCTCCCGTGACTCGCATTTCTGAGAAGTGTTATTTGCGTGGCTCCTGGCATATTAAGCGTGGGATTAAGTCCCAGGCAGCACGAACTGCTAACAGGCCGCCGTCCACTGCAGTCAGCCTGAAAGAGGCTGCTGCCAGAAGAGTCTCGCAGTTTATTTACTGCTGAGCCAAGTCGACAGAGCCCTTATGCTCAGAGCTGATAACACCTACTCCCAGGGAGTTCACATTAACCTGAATGGGGTTTACTGCGTGAGACGGTGGCTGCAAACCACAGCGTTTCCTCTGCAGGGGAATTCTTTTTAGCACCAAAGAGGTTTTAGTCAGAGCTGAAGAAAAATCACCACTGCTGAAATAATTTTTTTTCCACTCATTTTGCTAATTGCGATTTCATTTATTTAAGCATGACAGACATTTGTGTTTTTCAAATGGTCAAAAATAAAAGGAAAACCAAGATTGTTTTCCAAACAAACTAAACCAAACTCAAAGACCAGTCATGCTTAGTCCCACAGTCAGCCCCTGAAACCCCAGACTGAGCTAAAAACATCTCTTTACTGTCATTTCTGCAGGTGGCAAAGGATTCTATCACCAACTACATCAGTAGTTTGATGATCAGAATCTGAATTTTTTTATTAATACCAGGGGGAAATGCTCAGTTACGTTTGGTTTGTTCATTTGAGTTTAGTTTTTTTGTATAAAAATTTTTTAGTTTTAGCTCCCTTTTTTAATAGTTTCAGTTAATTTTAGGGATGTTAAGGTGACTAATTTATTAGTCATTTAAATGAGGGAAGAAAAAAATAAATAAATAAATAAATTAGACTAGTCCATTTTTCCCCCTTTTCTACCACAGGGGCAGCAGTCTAAGCAGAGATGCCCAGACCACCCTCTCTCCCCAGCCACCTCCTCCAGCTCTTGGGGGGGGGGGGGCAACAAGGCGTTCCAAAGCCAGCTGGGAGATGTAGTCTTTTCAGCATGTCCTGGGTCTGCCCTGGGACCTTCTCCTGCTAGGATGTATCTGGAGCACCTCACCTGGGAGGCACCCAGAGGGGGGCATCCTGGTCAGATGCTCAAACCGCCTCAACTGGCGCCTTTCCATGCTGGGGCTCTACCTCTGACCTCCTCACCTTATCTCTAAGGGAGAGCCCAGACACCCTTCAGAGGAAACTCATTTCTGCTGTTTTGAGCCTTTCTGTTACTACCCAAAGCTCAAGGCCATAGGTGAGGGTAGGAACTTCAATCAAGCTGTAAATCAAAAGCTTTAAAAGCTAGTTGACTAGTCAGATTGTAATAACACACACACACACACACACACACACACACACACACACACACACCAGTCAAAACTGAGCACAACCTAACAGATGAGGTTAAACATTGGCCATACAAACACCACATGTGTATTTAAGAGCTGTAATCACATGCTTGGACAATGAAGTCAGGATTTTGTCGCTGAAATGCCTGGCACTGTGCACTCTATATAAAGCCACACACAAACACACACACACAGATTATAGTTTAGCACGCACTGCTAGCTGCTGCAGCATCCCTCTTTTTTGCAGGTTAGAATCCACACAGCTGCGCAGAATGTGGTTACAGGCCAGTTTATTCTGACACTGCCGACATCACCCGCTCAGTTTCTGATGTCATCTACTCACTTTCCACCTCACTTGTTTACAACTTCCTGTCACAAAGAGAGGGAGGCGCAGCCTGCTGCAGCCCCTGTTAGTGACGGGTGGTGTTGGAACATCTTTGAACCAACACGTGACTGGTGTTGCACATTAAACATGATCTTTTTTTTTTTTTTTAAATGCTAATTCTGAGAGGCGTTGAAGACCTTAAATGAACTCTGGCAGTGTGCAGAGTGCCTGCCTCACTCTGGACAGAGAGCCTAGTGTTTCTTCTTTCCTTTTACCTCTGAGGAGCTGCTGCTTGTGGTTAAGGCAATCTCTCTCGATGGTGGCGAGCTCGTGTTTGTGCTGCTGGATGATCTTCTTCAGCGCGCTGTCCAGATCCTGCTGCTGCTTCTGGAGAAACTCCTGTTCCTGAACGAGCGAGATCAGAAATGACTTTAGCAAACCCGATAACAGGTAAATATTTATCCAGACATCTCAGGCAACTTAAAGAAAGTGCAGAGAGTGGGCGTGTGTGCGTGTGTGTGTGCGCGCGTCCGACCCACAGGCTTCCTGCCAAGTCAGGCTAAGCATGGCTTGAACTGATGCACTAGGCTGTTGCAACTGTCCTTAAAGGCCATTTCACCTGCTTTCAGTCACATTAATCCACCCTACTTGGCCTGGTGAACCCAGAAGAGGCCGACTCAACACTAATGCAGTGATACACAGCCCACTCTATTCTTAGCAAACAGAAACCTCTAGGTTCTGTGGATAGCTTGGTCTTTCTGGCTCTGATCTGATCCTTTAGAGAACAGTGCTCTTGCCATAACATTACTGCTTTTCCATTTCAGCAATGGGCCGGAGGGTTGCTGAGGGCCACCGGCTCAAGACCCACCCAGACCTGGACCCGTATGTGTGGAGGTGGAGCATTGCCAAGATGCCCTTGAGCAAGGCACCAAACCCAAACTGGACCTCTGCTCCGTCTCGGTGCATTTTGGGGCATTTTTAAAGGAATTATCTAAATAATTTTTTTGGTGACGGAAATTTCACTTTTTATTAGCCTGGTACTTTGGACTAATCAGCAGATATCTGTGTCTGTGCACCTGTACAGTTTATGGAGCTAGCTTGCAAGCTAGCTAGAGCTAACTAAAAACTTGGCTCCCCTCAAATCTAAATACGGTGACATCTGGCTCCTCAAAAATGACAGCGTTGACAAAAACGTTCGAACTGGGCTTCAAAGCGGTAGAATCCAACGTCAGTGTGTGACGTCACGTGGCTACGTCCATCTTTTATTTACAGTCCTGGATTAAGTAAGGGTTACATTGATCCCAGTTTCAGCACTTGGGGATCTGTCCACCAAGGCCTCCGCCTTTGACCACCAACCAACCTGATGCAGCAACTGCCTTGACCCCAGAGGGTTAATCCAGTTGCTGCATCAGGTTTTTTGATCACAGCCTCACTTTGTAAATTTACAGGTGTTTTTCTCCCCACAAAAAAAAAAGCCTAAAATAGTAGGAAAAAATCTGATATTTTTAAAAAAATTACAAACATGTTTAATGAACCATTTTTATAACTTAGAATGAAAATTTAAAGTGTACGCATAAATTTAGCAAACAACAAAGTCATATACACATTTTTACATTAAAATGCAGGCAATGTCTCAGGCGTTTTGTGATGCTCAAAAAAGTGTTTGTCCCCTCAACATACAGGGACACGTCACAACACACAGGGACATCACAATGTCACAAATAGCTCATATCTCAAAAGTCACCGTCTCTCTGTGCCTCTCGCTCTCTCTCTCTCTTTTTTATCAAGGCCGTCACTCCGAAAACATTCACTTCTTCCTTAGCAACCAAATCCCATGTTTTGATTGGCTGATTCGATTCATTTTTTTCACCAATAGGATAAGGGGTGTGATTTTTTTCTCCCTTCCCGTTTCTTCCACAGACGGCGCACCGATTGCACAGAATAATCACGGCGCACATTATTTATAACTCTGGTTTTACTTGGCCTATCAACACGATTTAAAAACTGGCATGTAGTTTGAAGTCCGTACTTTCGACACACATTGAAACAGACTCGGCGAGGCTGCATGTTGCAGCTACGTCATGTGATTTGGATGCACCAGTGCGTTTGTCGACCCCATAGGATTAATGCGGATGCTTTACTGGTCTGTTGTGGTAAAGAGAGCATGGTGCAAAAATGAATCTGTAGATTTACCAGTTTATCTCCGACAGCGAGCTCTGAGTAGCGGCTGACAGTATGAGATCGTGGATACAAGTGACGGAAATGAGTTTTCTCCAAAGGGTGTCTGGACTCACCCTTTGAGAGGGGGCGAGGAGCCGATGTGGTTTGGAAACCTCTTGGATGAGGTGGGAATATCTAACAGAGAGACCCTTGAGGACATCTCTTCTTATGATCCCTCTTTAACACAATACAGATACATTTGGACTTTAAGTCATAGCATTGGTTTCTTCACATTCTGCTGATGCGTTAGATCATTTTGGAAGCTTTGTAAACCCTTTTTAAACCAAAAAATGTACTGTAAGTATCTTTAACTAAAACGTTTTAGTTAAATACAAGATGAGATGTGTTGAAAGTCCAGAAAAGTCAAAGTGTGAAGAACAAGAGTGAAAAGTTGAGCTTTAAGAGGCCAGAATCCAAACCTAAGGAGGCATCACTCACATACAGACGAAGGTTTCACTTACATCCTGTATGGGAGCGTTGCACAGCGTTCGCGAGGACAACTGAAAGGACTGAATCATACCGTGGGCCACTCCCTGTGGACAACAGTGACATCACTCTCCTGCACAATGGACTACATACAGCACACAATGTGAACCTGTGGTGGGCACTGCAAGCTCGGGAGAAAAGCCATAAAAACCTACAGCAAATACAGCAAAAAAAAACAACTTTCCATCGTTGTTCTACTTTGCTGTTTTACAAGAAAGTTGGATGGACACACAAGCTTGTAGTACATGTCAAAAGTTGAAACTCCACAGCAAACCAAGCCCTCAGTACCTCCTCTGACGGGGCTTGGATAATATCCTCCTTAATACGTTTCACGACAGCTTTTGTCACATGCTTTGGAGAAAGCCCCGCTTCCTGTTTGCCCTGCGCCAGTGCGGCCGTGAGCAGCACATGGAAATAAAATTAGACAAAAGCTGCACATAGATTAGGACTAGATGAGAAAATAACTGAGCAGTGGCAGCACGGACTGACATAACCCTCACTAGGCTAAACAGTTTATAAAAACTCTTACAAGACAGATCAGTGGTGTGTGTGTGAGTGTGTGAGTCTAAGTATGAAAACAAGCTGCTACAAATAGAAAGCTGAGTGGCTACATGTGGGCAGGGGAGGTGAAGGACAGCAGACAAGTCTAACCTCTTTCTTGCGGTTCTTCAGCATGTTCTGGTACTTGGAGAGCTCTTTGTCCTGCTCGGCCTTGATGCGTTTGGCCTCGTCCCTGAGCCGGTTGGTGTGCTCCTGCTCCAGCCTCTCGATGGTCTGCTTCTGCTGCCGCTCCAGGTTCTCCACCTCCTGGTCGTACTGACGCTTCTTACTCTGGAGGACAGACAGGAAGAAGTCAGTTCAGACACCGTGTGTGAAAAATGCCAACTAAACGATGCCAAAGTTCTGGTCAGCGTCAGTGAAAGAAATCATCCAGAATTACAGAAAGACTTCATTGTGTGGTGGAGTGATGGGAGTGGATGATGCCTTGCGACAACTTCCTTTAGTTTTATGCTTCATATTCATATTTCATGGGGGTGCTGTGTAAAATATAAATAAAACACAATTCAGTGATTTGCAAATCTTGTAAACCAATATTTTGTTCATAAAATAACATAGAAAACATTTTTACCATTTCATGAAAAAACATGAGCTGATCCCGAATTTGAACACATCTCTAAAAAGTTGAGGTAGTTCCATGACTCTCAGTGTGTAGCACCCCCTCTTCTTTTAACAACAGTCCGTAAACATCTGGGAACTGAGACCAGCTGCTGGACTTTTGAGAGAGCAATGTTGTCCCATTCTTGTCTGATATAGGACTCCAGTTGCTCAGCAGTCCTCCTTTGTGGTATTTTGTGTTCCATGATGCACCAAAAGTTTTCAGTTGGTGAAAGATCTGGACTGCAGACAGCCCATTCCAGCAGCCAGACTCTTCTCCTATGAAGCCATGCTGTTGCAGTAGCTGCAGTGTGCGGTTTAGCATCGTCTTGCTGAAATACGCAAGGGCTTCCTTGAAACAGACGTGCTCTGGAGCGGAGCACGTGTTACTCTGAAAACAAAACCAGATGGTCCCTCTTCTCTTAAGTCTGGAGAGCATGGCGTCCATGATTCCCATAAAAAGAATTTGAAATTTCCATTTGTCTGACCTCAGAACAGTTTCCCACTTTGCCTCAGTCCGTTTTAAATTAGCTTTGACCCAGAGAAGACAGCGGTGTTTCTGGATCATTTTCACACATGACTTCGTCTCTGCATGACGGATCTTTAACCTGCAACTGTGGATGGCACGGCCAGCTGTGTTTACAGACGATGATTTCTGGAAGTGTTCCCGAAGCCATGCAGTGATTTCCATGACAGAATCATGTCTGTTTGCAATGCAGTGCTGCCTGAGGGCCTGAAGACCACCAGCATTCAATACTGGCACAGTTTCTGGCAGACTGCTAAACCTCTGCCCATCTTTATTTCTGAAAGACTCCGCCACTCTAAGGTGCTCCTTTTATACCCAATCACTTTACTGACCTGTTGCCAATTCACTTCATTAGTTGCAACATGATCCTCCAGCTGTTTCTTTTTAGATCCACTTACTTTTCCAGCCTTTTGATGCCCTTGTTTTTTCAGATGTGTTGCTGTCATCAAAGATGAGCTAGCATTTGTCGTGCAATAGTAAAATGTCTCACTTTAAACATTTGATATGTTTTCTATGTCTTTTAAAGAACAAAAGATTCATTTATGAGATTTGCAGATGATTGTGTTGTGTTTTTATTTGTATTTTGCATACATTTAAGCATTTTACGTCCCAACTTTTTTGGAATTGGGGTTGTATTAGGGGAAGAGGATGCAAGGGATAGGGTGAGATGGAGGCAGATGATCCACTGTGGCGACCCCTAACGGGAGCAGCCGAAAGAAGAAGAAGAAGATTATTAAAATAGCTTCTGAAATCTTTTGCATAATTACCTGAAGAAAAGCTCACTTTATTATTTTAGTGCAATGTTTCCAAAACTGAATGAAGCTCTTATATAACTTTGCTTAGGATGTTATTGGTCAGGTGACGTTAGTATTGAAACAGTGCTGTTCACAGGAAAGAAACAAGCTTTGCAGGTTCTGCATCATCCACCAATAAACAACCACAGTAAGTGGAAATGCTGGCCTTCACACAGTAACACAAGTCTATTTTAGGTGCTACAACAAAAGCTCTAAAATTTTACAGTAAGAAGAAAGGCAGAACACAGTCAGATGATTACTGGTCTTTCACTTTTTCCTACATCTGGTTTATGTTTGCAGATGGTCAAAGCAAAGCTTTGCTTCACCGCAGAATGAGTCAGCGTTTTCTTTGGGAATATTTTACCACCAGGAGAAATGGTCCACATGTTATGCAACGGGAGCTCCGATAGACCCTCAGAATAAATAAGGAAAGACACCTCTGATAATTGAGTTTCTTGTATTCATTAGGCACCTTCTGCTCACAAACCACAGATTTTATCCGTTTCTTTTTTCTGTTCACATTTCCCACTTTTTCAATGAGCAGTCTGGAGAGTTTCTAATATATTCTAGACAGCTCTGACAGGGGATGCAGGTTATCAGGGCAAAACAACATGTCTTCATGGAGGTGAAGGCTATTAAATGATGTGACAGTTCACACAGCAACAAGATTTGACACCTCTGGTTGTTGTTTAAATAACTGAAGAAGTGTTTCTTATGCAGAAGAATCCTTCTTATTTATAGAAAATTCAGTTCAATTGAGTCATTCATATAGCAACAATTCACAACAAAAGCTGTTTTACAACGCAAGGTAAAGAATCTACAGTATTAGAGAGAAAACCCCAACAATCAGATCATCCCCTCTGAGCAAGCACTCGGCGACCGAGGGAAGGAAGAACTCCCTTTAAACAGGAAGAGACCTCCAGCAGAACCAGGCTCAGGGAGGGGCAGCCATCTGCCTCTAATGACATGCAGCAGTAACAAATAAATGCATGGGGAGTGAAAAGAGGTGAGTGGAGAAGAAATGCCCAGCACATCATAAGAAGCCCCCCCAGCAGCCTAAACCTACTGCAGCATAACTAAGCCCTAACTATAAGCTTCATCAAAAAGGAAAGTTTTAA
>VUQH01033325.1:0-23453 GCA_015106775.1 Etroplus canarensis | reverse complement strand
TTCTGAACACAAAAAAGGGTGACAAATCCTCCCATGCTTAACCTGTCTTTTCCCTAAATAAACACCACGTCACATTAGGTGCATGAATCTACGAGCCTGTCCTCACTTCCTTCATGCCACTGTGTCGTAATGATCTGTTTTGCATGCGTGTTTTGGAGATGTGTTAAGTGTGGCACTGGGTGTGCGCTAGTCTGGCCGTCGGGAGAAGTGGAGCCAAAGTGAAACCTTACATAACTGCCTTCAAAGTGAGCTGCAGTTGGCCCGCAATCCAGACGCAGGAAAACGCAAGCAGAGGAAGGAGAAAACAGTTTCACAGAGAGGAGGATAAAAGGACAAGACTGTGTAAACGAGAGAGGGTGTAAACAACTGGAGGTCTGAAATATCTTTTGACACTGCTTTATGTAGCATGGCTCATTATAAAGAAGTTTGATATGTGAAGAAATACATACAAAATCCTCATCAGGCTGTTTTAGTTCTAAAAACCCTCCGATGTTTTTGTTTTAGTCCTGCTTTCAACTAGTCAGTCCAATGTTAATTTTTCCTGTCTGTTATAACAACATGTGCTATATTTTTTAACATCTACAGGTACAGTGAAGTGTGTGCAGGGGGTAAATGGGGTTGATGGGGGTTGGTGTTTGATTCTCCGGGAAATTGCACAAGCTATCATCACTGCAGTTCTTTTGATTGGGGGGGGAAAAAAGTCTTAAAATGTGAGGAAGACTGGTTATTTCTTTCCCCCCACAGCTTGATTCTGACTGCTCAGCTCCTCGCCCACTCATTGCAAAAAGATGTCAATCAAGCTGCACTTTTACACTTTTTCGCAGCATGTTGCTGGTAATGGTTGCTTGATTTTCAGTTTCCCTATTTTGTCACAACCCCCAACCAAACCCGAAAAATGACTCGCTCCCGTTTCTTTTGACAGGCAGCTTAGTATTTAAACTTTTTTTCCTAACTTTTCAGGTCATACTTTTGATGTGGATCAATCAGAAACTTGAGAATTATCAAATAATCTCATCTTGTGTAATAATACGTTATCCAATAAAGTGTAAGCATGATTCACCTTTCCAAAGAATGTTTCCATTGTTCCAGTGTGCTGGGTGATGCAAAGCTTGTGTTCAGCTGCTTAGTCATGGAAACCCATGTCATAAAGTTCCCAGCGCACTGTTTTTGTTCCAGTGTTGATACCAGAGGAGGTTCGAGCACTGAAGACTTTTATGCACTTGTCTCCTCAGCTCCTGGAGATCCCGCTCTCTAACTGTGCGTGGCCTGCCACTTAATGGCTGAGTTGCTGTGGTTCCCAAATGCTTCTGCTTTGCAATAATACTGCTCACAGTTGATTCTGGAATATCTAGGAAGGAAGAAATTTCATCAACTGGGACAGCACGCTGGTGCAATGGTTAGTACTGTCACCTCATAGCAAGAAGGTCTGGGTTCGAATCCAGCAGCCTGCCAGCTTAGGCCCTTCTGTGTGAAGTTTTGCATATTCTCCCCGTACTTGCGTGAGTTCTCTCTGGGCACTCTGGTTTCATTCCAAAGATATGCAACAGGGTTAGGTTAATTGGCAATTCTAAACAGACCATAGGTGTGAATGCGAGCATGAATGGTTGTCCGTCTCTCTCTGTTGGCTCTGCGACAGACTGGCGACCTGTCCAGGGTGTACCTGGCCTTTCACCCTATGAGAGCTGGGATAGGTTCCTGACTTTGATAAGCAGAAGAAAATGGATGGATGGAACTTCTTGCAATGGTGAATACCTACTACAATACCACATTTAAATTCAGTGAGCTGTTTAGAACAACCCATTCTTTAACAAATTTGTATAAAGGCAGACTGAATGACTAGGTATTTAATTTTATACAGCTGTGGCAATGGGACTGAATGAAACACCAGAACTCAATGATTAAGAAGTGTGGCCCAATACTTTTGTCATTGTAGTGTCACTTCGTCATCCTCCCATTGTCTTTGGTTGGGGATTCCACAGCTCCTGGTGCTGATATATGTTGTATTATTTTTGCTATGCTTCCAATCTCAAGCATTTAACTGATGAAACTCAGCTCTCTGGATGTTTTTACAAGTAACCTCTGCTTTTAAGTTGTAAATGCCATGGAAAATGTCATGCATTTCACCCTTCAGGTTTTTAAATATACCAGAAAATGTTAGAAAAATCAGCTTTCAAGTTGCAGATACTAATTAAATACTCGTAACCTTCTCCTTTTAGGTCATAAATTTTAAAGTTTCCATTAGATTAGTCATCATCACTCATTTTGTTGCTTGAAGCCATCTGTCAAGCCATTTCCAATAATTAGCTCGATACCTGAAAGCAGTGCATATTTTGAGATATAAGTACCTACACAGTCTTCAAAAGTGAATTCCGTGTGTATGTCAAACTCTCTGTAACACTAACACAAGTTTGGAGTGTCTTAAATTGGATCCTTCTACTGCATGTTATGACTGTGTGATAAAATATTACCATGCTAACAGTGGCACTCTAAGGGTTTTACGTCTGTTGGAGGACTGTCATGAGCTTCTGTAAAAACATAATTTCACCCTGACGATGAACCTTTCTTACTAACAACACTTGGAATTTAAACTCATGTCTCTAAAGTGACAGTTATGTGCTTGATGCACCTGTATCATGTGTCAAAATCCATGCCCGTGGGCCAAATCTGGCCCTTTGTACCTTTTAACCTGGTCTGCATCACTTTAGGTTCTTAATACAGTTTGGTCTGCCCAGTTTTAACTATGCTCTGCACAGCAATGCATGCACCATGCTTGCACAAAACAAAACAAAACAGGCAGGCATACCTCCACAGCACCTGTAATCTAACAAGCTAGCTAACAGTGAATACAACAAAAAGGAAAATTGATCCTAATGGGATATAATTTCAATTGAAGCAGAGGAGTGTGTGAACAGAGACACGTGCATGCTTTTGCCGTGAGACGATTTCTGTATTCAAAGAACATAATTTGCATCATTATAGTGTTGTTTGAATCTGCACGCCAGTAAAGATGCGGAACCATCGACAGGGAACACAGGCTTCAGGAAGTCAAAGAAATAAAAGGAGACATACATTTACAGCACAGTAGCCTGTGTTTCTTTGAGCCCATTCTCAAAGGGATGCAGCTGTAAAGGCAAGTTTCATTTGTATGTGCGGCCAGTTTCATGGCAGAAGGCCTTGCTGTATGGACAAGTATTTTATATGATCAAAGATCTTTTACTTCTTTTTTAATGAAACTTCCTATACAGCTGTTGAGATAATGATCAGATCTGTAAAACAGGCAAGGTAAGACTTGTAGACATATGTGCATATAAAAGATTCATTACAGTGCTTTTAAATCGGGATGTATTTGGTTTTATGAATTGAACCACAAAACCAGTAGCTGTCAAAGTGGGGCTGCGGTAGGTTGTCTGAATGGTAGCTCTTTTTATAGAACTGTAATCAGAATTAATTTATTTGCTTGACTATGATAATGATATAAAGGCCAATAATCTTTTTTATGGACTGGTTGAGAGCTTTAAATAGACTAAATCATTTTAGACAAGCCTATATGAAATATACTTTTTTGATTTCATTAAAGCATGTAAACCACACTCAGATTTTCACAGGAATCTGTACAACCCTATGAAATGGGTTAACTAAGTACACCCTTACAGGTTTCATGGGAATTAAGAGGTTGAGTGGCAGCCAGGTGCTGCTAATCAAGAGCACTTAATTAATTCATCATCAGCAAGTGTGACCACCTCCATAAAAGCAGAAGTTTTGGCAGTTTCCTGCTTTGGAGTTTTTCAAGTGAGTTTTGAGAAAATGTCACGAACTTTTCAGCCGTGGACATCCAGCAAATTCTCCAAGGTCAGACTGCGCAATGCTCTGAGAAACTGTAAAACTCCCAAGAGCTATATCTTGGCCTTTAATGTTAAAATGTTAAAATTCATGACAGTACAATTAGAGAAAGACTAATTGTTCTGAAGGGTATTGAAAGGTTGAAGGAGAAAGCATCTCCTCTCTAAAAGAACATGGTAGCACAGCTTAGGTTTGCAAAGTTATAACCACAAGACCACTGGGAAAATGTCTTGTGGACAGATGAGAGCAGAGTGGAGTGCCTGTAATGCAGAGTGCCATGTTTGGTGAAAACTAAACTTCATATACTAACTGTCAAGCATGGCGGTGGAGGAGGAGTGGAGGGCTTGTTTTTTTGCAGCCACAGGACCTGGGTACCTTGCAGTTCAGTCAACCATTAACTCTCATGTATACCAAAGTGTTCTAGAGTCTAATGTGAGGCCAGCTGTCTGACAGCTAAAACTTGGCTGAAATTTATTCATGCAACAGGAAAATGATCCCAAGCACAGCAGCAAATCTACAACAGAATGGCTGAAAAAGAAAAGAATCAAGGTGTTGCAATGGCCCAGTAGAAGTCCAGACCTCAACCTGATTAAAAAGCTGTAGCGGAACCTTAAGAGAGCTGTCCATATACAGATGCCCACAAACTTCAATGAACTGAAGCAACACTGTAAAGAAGAGCATGTCAAAATTCCTCAATAACAATGTGAGAGACTGATAAAGTCTTACAGAAACCGACTTCTCCAAGTTATTGCTTCTGAAGAAGGTTCTACAAGCAATTGAAGTCTTTCAAAACTGCATATGTCTGGCCCTTGATGTGATTCTCAGTCACCCCTAACCACCTGCCTATGAATTTAGCACAGTATGACATATTCTGGATTGAAAAAGCAAAGGGCCAGTATGGCATCACTCAGCCAAGTGTTAAAGTAACAGCGCCAAATGTGAAATATATAACTGTGTCTAGACCTTTTTTAACTTGGGTTTTCTTCTTCATAGGTCTCACATTCTGTATGTTACATCAGCTGTATGGGTTGTTGTAACATTTTGTCAAGAGCTTTTATTTTGAAATCTCTGAGTTGGAGGTGAAGTGTTTTTAGGCTTTAGTCGCATATGTGTGTAGTTCTTATTGGATAATTGACATTCAGCATTCACCTTCTAGCGAGTACACCGGCAATATTTTCAACCTGATAAGGTTCAGATACTTTCAGTAAGTCAATGTTATATAAGTTCTTTTTTTCCCCACAAATCCTTGTGTAAAAAAATTGTTCTCTGCCAAAACCTCAAGTTCAAAAAGTGGATTTATCAGATGAGAGCCAAGGTGATGAAAGATGAGGAGCATCTTATGTGAACGCCGAGGTGAATAGTATTTTCCACAAACTCCCACCTTGTGAAAGATGAGGTGAGCTGTCACGCGTGCATGGTTTTTGCTAGAACTAGAAAAGGCATTTGTCTTTTTTTGTTCTCCGATATCCGTGCCGGACATGACTGGAAGCATTCAGGAAAATGACAGGTGGGCGGATGATAAAGCGAAGATAATAATCAAAGCGGGTTTTGAAGTTTTTCCAAGTCCTCGCTTTGCGCCGATCAGAAAGACTTGATGACAAAGAAGCCGCTTGGTCACAGTGAGGTTCCTTGAAAGTGACACAAGTAGTTCATCAACGGGTAAAAAAAAAAAAAGAACATCCAGAGGTGACGATGGAGGGAGGGAAGGAGGAGGTTATTTTTCTCTTTGATTACTCGTTCTCTCTCTCCATCGTCTTCTCTTTCTCTTTGCCACTCTTTTAATTTACCAAAAACAGCCCGTGGGCAGATGGGGATCAAATTACATTCACCTTTTACCTGCATTCCTCCGTGCAATTAGCGTCCCGCTTACTTGTCATTTCAAATTGACACACTGCTGTTGTGTTATGTAATTATTTACCTGCCTGGGGAATAACGCTGTGGTTTACCCACTAAATAATCCACACACACATTCACAAAACACTCCAAATCACAAAAGCACCTGTTCCCCATTTTATCTGAAACATGTTTAACATGCCTTTTAACATTCCAGGGTCATTGTCTCCTGCTGTCTAATTAAAGGTGTCTTTGTGTGTCTCTCTAAAAAGATCTAATTGACTAATGTTGTGCAACAAATTTTCTCTGTGCTTCCGCTGCTGAAATTTCAGCGTTAACATTTTGGGGTTTGAGCATCAGGACCCGAACCTGCCGTTCGTCCCATAGGTGTCTTCTTCTTTGCCTGTGCTTTTTTATGGTTGGAGGAAAGGGCTGGGTCCTGTTCTTCAAACCACATTCCCTTTTTCCCCCCACCTCCCACCTTCCACCTCCGTCCCCTCCCACCCACTCAGCTCCCCAAAAAGTTAGACTCAGGAACAAATAGGGCTTAAAGGAGAGAGAGAGAGAAAGCAGGGACCAGAAACAGTGGCAGCCATTTTCTTCTGCAGGGGGAGAGGAGGAAATCCAAAACAGTTTTCTTTGATCTTGTGTCTTTTCTTGTGATAAATCTGTGTCTGTGATGCCTTTTGTTTTTGTTTTTGGTACTCTTTTTAAAGGAAACAGGAAAAAAAAACACAATAAGCAAACATGAACTCTTGCTGATTTGTCCTTTTTGCTCTTGCTTCTTTTCTTTTTTTGATATTCTTTTTTTCGGTTTTTGCCAGTAATCTTTTTTGAAATTTTCTCTTTTCTCTTTTTCCCCCCTTTTTTTCTTAACCCTAGGTCCGCTCACAAAAAAACACGATGAATCTTCAATGAACAAGCCTCGAGACGAAGGTATTTTTGTTGCATGTTTTTCCTTTTTTCTTGTTTTGAAGTCTTTTTGGGGGATGTGTACACACACAGTAGAGGAAAACACACACACAAGTGAAACATCTTTTAGGTGGGACTTTGGATATGAGATGCATACCCATGTGTTGGTGTAAGTGTATGTGCTGACCGCTGCAATTAAAAAGCTGTCTTTCATATGCAAATCATTAGCCTTATGTAACCTTGGGTGATCATAACGGCTGGCTAATGGAACCCAGATACCCATTATAAAGCTATCTAAACTGTTTTCCAGAGGTTCTTTTTCTTGCTCTCAAATAATAGCCTTGGCCACCATCATTACCACTGTGCCCTTGAAAATACATTGGCCAACTAACAGCATTGTCCCCAAAACCAAATTGTTGTCAGGATTTTGAGCAACAAAGCACCCATCGAGGCCAGCTTACACAATGAGGTACATTATTATTGTGCCTATACCTCCAGCTCAAGGATCAAATTGCTATTGAATAAGGAACTACACAAATATTAAGCTAGCCTTATTCCAAGTCAGTGATGATAACATCAAATTAAGTCAGGGCAAAATAAAAAAAAAAGGGGGGGACATCCAAGGACGCCCTTACCCTGCTTTGGAAGATTTAGGTCTAATAAGCTGCTGGAATAAGGACACAAAACTCTCAGCCTGCTTTTAATTTATCTTCTACCTGCAGCACTGATGCCACCGAGGTGATTTTATCTGCACTTTCATCTACTGCCCCTCCCCCTCCCAGCCAATCTTCCCTTGTTCTTTTGGACTTGTTTCTTGGAGAAAAGGATGACTGATGATATTTTGATACATATTTCTCTTTATGCTATTTTGAGGGTTGTGCGGTGGAATCTTTTTCTTGCTCTTTGATTTGGGGTATTTTTTGAAGTTGGGAGTCGGAGGAAGTTTGACACAGGAGGATTTTCTTGGTGATCAAACACGCTGGCGCAGACGTAACTTTTTGAGCTGCCAGAGTCAGGAACGCAGTCCAAACAGTCAAGGCCAGTCAAGACGCCCACCCCTCCCCCCTTCCTCTAAATATGTCTCTCGTCCCTCATCACAATGTGCAATTAACCTCATTTGATTGGGAACTTCTAATCCTTTTACACTAATTTACCATCTCTACCCTAAACTGGAGTTTATCACCAGCAGAAGGAAAAAAAATGAAAGCTTCCCCACACAGAATACACAAACAAACAGCAACGTGCACTTCATAATCTTCTTTGCGGAGGAATACTCACACGCATAGCTGTGAAGAATACAGGCAGCCTATTCCCAAAGGAGGTTAGCTCCAGTTCAGAACCATTAGTTACACTGGTAGCCTGGACCACAGCCAGGTTTTTAGAAATGTAAGGAATTTAAATCCAAATCCCCTCCCAAAAAACATCAGCTTGTTTTGCTCCTGCATTTTCTTTGTGTGCATACTTTCTTATTATTGATCCGCATATTTGATTCGCCAAAGATTTTTACATCAGAAACCATTCCCGTTGCAGAACAAGGGTGATTTGCAGAGTTGTAGCAGATACAGAGAATCAAGCTGATGAGCCATATCACAAAGATATGGTAAAGAGTTGTTGAAGCTAGGTTAAGAAGAGAGGTGACGAAAGTGAGCAGTATGGTTCAGTGTTTGGAAAGAGTACTACAGGTACAGTATCTGCTTTGAATATGTTGATGGAGAAGTAAAGAGAAGGTCAGAAGGAGTTGCACTGTGTCTTTGGTACAAAGAGAGGAACTGTGGTATTGTATGAGGAAGTCAGGAGTGGCAAAGAGGGCTAATGGGGTGGTGCAGGATGTGTTTGAGCACAGTAAGACTGTTGTGAAGTGTGCAGTAGGAGTGGCAAATGGGTTCAAGGTGGGGATGGGTTTACCTCTCTGAGCCCCTTCTTGTTTGCAGTGATGACGGACATGTTGACAGATGAGGTCAGAAAGGAGTCTCCGTGGACAGTGATGTTCACAGACAGCATTGTGATCTGTAGTGAGAGTAGGTAGCAGGAGGAAGAGAGCCTGGAGAGGTGGAGGTATGCACTAGAGAGAAGAAGAATGAGTAGAAGCAAGACAGAGTACATGTGTGTAAATGAGAGGGAGGCAGTTGGAATGGTGAAGATGCAAGGAGTAGAGGTGGTGAAAATGAGTGAGTTTAAATACTTGGGATCAACCATCCAAAAGCAATCGGCGGAGCGCAAGAGAGGTAGAGAAGAGAGTTCAGGCAGGGTGGAGTGGGTGGAGATGAGTGTCAGGGGTGCTTTGTGACAGAAGGATAGCAGCATGAGCGAAAGGAAAGGTTGATAAGATGGTAGTGGGACCTGCTATGATGTATGGGTTGGAGATGGTCGCACTGACAAAAAGCCAGGAGGCAGAGCTGGAGGTGACAGAATTGAAGCTGTTGAGATTTTCCCTGGGAGTGACCAGGATGGACAGGATTAGAAATGAGTACATCAGAGGGATAGCTCAGGTTGAGGAGTTTGGACACAAAGTGAGAGAGGCAAAGTTGAGATGGTTTGGACATATTCAGAGGAGGGATAGTGGATATACTGGACAAAGGATGTTGAAGATGGAGCTGCCAGGCAGGAGGAGAAGAGGAAGACCACAGAGAATGTTCATGGATGTAGTGAAGGAGGACATGCAGAGGGTTGATGTGACAGAAAATGCAAAGAATCAGGTGAGATGATGTGTTGACCCGTGAAGGGAGCAGCAGAAAGAAGAAAATATCCTTTAATGTTGTTTCAAAACCTTCCCCGACCACTGTGAATATTTCAGTCCCTCCAGCAAATTGTAATCAAACTTAGGTTTATTTCAACCAAGACACAAAGTCAGACTTGGCAGCAATCCCATATCATTTGCATCCCACATCAGCTGATGGCTCTGCTAATATCCTCCTATACATCCAGTTTGCTCTCACATAGTTCTGCAAACCACTTTGCAAACCACATCCGCCCCAGCTCCTCCTTTCATGCTGATTCTGACTTATCCAATGCCATATCTGTTGTCACTGATGACTGCTTTGTTCTGTGCTGGGCTCCTATGCAGAGCAGAGCCATGCTACTAAATATGAATTGTTGCAGCTGGAAACATCCATCTTCTTTTGACTGTAATGGCCCCGACTGAAATGTATTTTTCAATATTTTATCCAAAAAAATGTAACTTGCATAAATCCCCTCTCCGCTCAAAAACATGTTTGGCTCACTGTTCCCTCCCTTGGATGTTTGACCTTCACAGTTCAGAATAGTGTATGTGCAGAATTTTTGCATTCATCTGCCGAAGGGAGAAACCTTTGAAAAGTTTACGACATGTGCATACAAGATCAATTTTAAAGTAGTTTGGAGGCCAGTCATGAATATGTTGTGCAACATGCGTGAAACCTGCAATCCACTTACAACAAGAAAGTGTGTTGATGTAGATAGAGACATATTATAACCAGGAATTAAACATTTTAATGGGACCAGAATCAGTCTTCTGAACCTGACACATGAAATTAAATGGTTTTTAAGCCCACAAATCTCTAGGATGTATACTAAGGACATGAAATGACTGTTTTTATTAGCAGCATTGACCCTGCTGGTAGTCATCTTATACACAGTATTCTACCAAGTGCTTATTTGGATGGAGAAAAGTGCATTACTAGGGAATAATGCACAGTGACACAGTAACACCACACAAAGACTGATTGTTTTCTATGCTTTACTACTGTGGAAATTGTTCATAAGTATACGCAAGCCTGTGATCTAGGCCCTCTGACTCTTAAGTTGCTCCTCAGCTTAACCTATATGATCTTCTGCTCAGAGGCAGCGCACTGCAATCCTTCAGAGATGCTGTGTTTGCTTGAATTTTGGCATAAATAAACCTTTAAATCCTAGCTACCAGACCAGATCAGTTCAATTTTGTTCATATAGCTGCATTTTACCGCAGTCCCCTCAAGGCTCTTTATATTTTAATATACAGTCCTACAATGTACAAGAACATCAGCGTTCTGATAATCCATTATGAACAAGCACTGGATGACAGTGTGGAGGAAGAACTCCCTTTTAACAGGAAGAGACCTTCACCAGAATCAGGTTGAGGAAAGGGGCAGCTGTGACCAGAGGGGTGAGAAGACAGAAAAGCGAGACCACAAACAGCAACCAGGATAGGGTACAAACTACAGGAGCAAGTAGACACAAGTTACCGATACACAGTAAACATATAAAAAAAGAGGATAGTGAAAAAGAAATGTTCAGTGCATCATTGGAAGCCCCCCAGCAGCTTAAGCCTAAGAGATGGTTCAGGGTCGCCTGATCCAGCCTTGGCTATAACCTTGATTTAAAAGAAAAAGAAAGTTTGAAGACTGATCTTGAAAGTAAAAGTAAAGAGGGTGTCTGTCTCCACATTAGAGGAGCCTGATAGCTGAAGGCTTTCCTAATCTTTTGGAAACCTGGGTGGGTGGGTGTAGTGGTTTACACATTTGTCTCACAAGCAAAAAGGTCACTGGTTCAATTCTAGGTGAGGACACAAGCCCCTCTTACCATGGAAGGCTGCGTCAGGAAGGCCATCTGGCATAAAACCTCTGCCAAAACACCGATGTGGATTAATTCGGTGTGGCAACCCCTTGGGGAGAATACAAGGGCGCAGCCGAAGGTACATATTAGAGTGAGTTGTTTTTCAACAGGAAGGTTTGCGATTCAATCCCTGGCTTCTCCAGTCTACATGCCGAAGTGATTTTGGGCAAGACATTGAACCCCAGATTGTTCCCGATGCATCCATCAGAGTGTGACTGTGCGCATGATAGTTAATTGTGCTTAAAGGTGTAGAATAAATCGCTATGTGAATGGTGGAATGAGGCTTGCAGTTAAAAGCGCTTTGAGTACTCTTTTAGAGTAGAAAAATATTACTTACCAGTCTGTTTAAGAACAAAATTTATTAGGATAAATTTATTAGGAAAATATGATAATATAAAGTCTTTAGGACATGACGAAGTCTGATTATTCAAAAGATTAACAATAAATTCAGTTCAGATTCAGCAGGGAGCCATGAAGAGAGGTTAATATGGGAAAAAAATAACAGTCCCTATTAGTACTCTCGTTCTGGTATTTTGGATCACCTGAAAACAGAAGGGGTTTCAGGGAGCTTTTATATCAAACTGAGAATCAGGAATTAGGAAAATAGACCCCTTTTCAGGTTACAAATAAATGGGCTTGTTTTTCATTATTGGTCTGAGACAGGATGTTACTAATCTTGGCAGTGTTGTGCAGTTGAAAGACGGCTGTTTTTTGATTTGGTTGAAACAATAAGAACATCCTGGATTTGGCCATTAATACAGTTTGTAGAAAGATGCCTGACTTCAGAGAAGTCTCTTGAAAAATGGCCCTCCTGGGATCTATGACATCATGCGTTTATGTGTTGCATTTACTGTATGTTTATTTTGCACATTTATTAACAATAGCACTTACGTTCATCATGTGTGTCAGAGATAGCTATAGGCTAAATCTGGCTGGTTGATGGCCTTTACAAACAGGAAGGGGAAACCAAAGATACAATGCAAGTGATTGTTAAAAAAAGCATAACCATATATCATGTGCCTTTCAGCTGCTCCCTTGTATTCTTCACCAAGGGGTCGCCACAGCGGATTAATTCGCATTGGTAATTTGACAGAGGTTTTACGCCGGATGCCTTTCCTGACACAACCCTCCATGGTGAGTGGGGCTTATCTCCCCAACTGGGATCAGCCAGGGATCTTTCGCTTGCAAGGCAAATGCACAAACCACTACGCTATATCATAATAACATCAAGCTCAACTAATCCATTATATTCTTATAACTAGATATTTATATTTATCAACAACTGAAAATCTTTCATTTACAATTACATCTGGATCTGGTTATCTGTTTGCAGACTTTGAAAAAGTAAAAGATACATATGGTTTTACTGACATTGAGGTGAAAACATGATTTTGGCCATTGTAGCCGACAGACCTCCTACAGCCTGCTTCTTAGTTTTAGCATGTAAATATGTGACCGTATCATCATTGTACATATAGCAAGTTATAGCAGGTGGACAAATTTCAGGTAAATCATTAATATACAAACTGAGCACTAGATGTCCCAAGGTTGAACCTTGAGGTACTCCAAAGTTACAGTATTATGAAGTATTTGCAACATTTTAATAACCACTTGAATACATTGTTTTCTATCTGTTAGATATGACTTTATCCACTAAATTGCATGAGATAAAAAACTAAACTTTGATAACTTGATAACTAGAACTTTGTGATTATTTGTTTTGAAACAATTCTTTAAATCAAGGTAGACAACCTCAACTATGCCTCCCTTGTTTAATTATCTTTAACCTCCTAGGACCTGGCGTCCACATATGCATATCCAAAATGCATGCCATGCAAGAGTTCAGGTCTTAGGAGGTTAATATTGGCAGTTTATGTAGGATGATACTTCCGAAACCCAAACTGCATAGGATGCAATGAGAAGGGGATATTATCGAATGGGATATTATCTGTTCAGACATATTTTTTCCAGATGTCATAATGGTGATGGCAGAAGCATGAAGCCTGCAACTGGACTTCACTAACCAATGGTGACATCATTGTGGCTATGTTTTGCATACAGTCTATGGTCTTATATAAATTCTATGATGGTAAATATCTCAGTTTTTGACTTTTATTTTGAAAAAACTTTCTTCTTAGCTTCACTATTTTGCAAAGATTTTTGGACACAATAAATCAATAAAAGTTGCCTTAACTCTTAATAACCATGGTAACACGTGTTTAACAAACACATTAAATATTATACAACTGTGTGGCCCTCTTGGTCTGTTGTATATCCCTTTATTTTCCTGTAAGGAAAAATGGGTCCAGGTTCTTGTGGGTTAAGGTACTTTATACTGCAAGGTAAAGACACTACAATATTAGAGAGAAAAGTCCAACAATCAGACTGCTCTATTGTGAGCATGTGTAGATGGTAGGGAGAAAGAACTCCCTTTTAAGAGGAAGAGACTTCCTTCAGAAACAGGCTCAGAGAGGAGGGGCAGCCATCCAACATGACCAGAAGAGACAAAAAGAAGAGCACAGAGAGCTCAAGGATAAAACATAGTCTATGGCAAAAGGAAGACAAAAGTGAATGACATGCAGTAGCAGCATATAAATGCATAGAGATTGGATAGAGCTGAGTGGAGAAGAAATGTCCCCAAGCAGCTTGAGCAATGGTTAAGGGTTACCCGATCCAGCCCTAACTACAAACTTCATGAAAAGTAAAAGATTTTGACCTAATTTTAGAAGTAGAGAGGGTGTTTGTCTCCTAAATCCAAACTGGGAACTGGTTCTCACAGCAGAGGGACCTGAAATCCTACTTTTGGAAACTGTAGGAAGCACAAGTAAGCCTGCACTCTCGAGAGCGAAGTGCACTGTTGGGATAGTGTGATACTACGAGGTCTTTAAGATATGATGAGTTCTGATCTTTAAGGATTTTGTACGTGAGTCGAAGTAATTTGAATTTTATTCTGGACCTAAGCAGGAACCAATGCAGAGAAGCTAGTATGGGAGAAATATGAGCTCTTCTTCTAGTTTCTGTTGGTACTCCTGCTGCAGTGTTTTGGATCGATTGAAGCCTTTTCAAGGACAACTGCATAATAAGGAATTAGTAGTTCAGCCTAGAAGCAACAAATGAATGGATTACTTCTTCACCATCACTGGCAGAATGTTCCCAATTTTGGCAATATTGAGCGGGTCAAAGAAGGTGGTCCTATAGATTCGTTTACTGTGCACATAAAAAGGTCAAAATGATTCCAGAGTTCCTCACTGTAGTACTGTAGACTAGGGTAGTGCCATCCAGATGAAGTATTGGTTTCCAGAGTGCATTCACTGTAATGTTATCTTAACCTGGCATAAAGACTCCTCACTTACTTTCTTCCTTTCTAAAAAATGATCTTCCCAAATAGTAATAATAAATCAACATGTGGTTGGTTTATTGTAAACGATCAGTGTGCAGGATTTTGTGGAGTCTAGCGAAATACAAAAAAGCAACATACAAAAAGCCACCTCTAAAAACAGCAGTTTGATTTGTTTGCTCAGGGCTACTACAGAAACTTGCCAGTGGAACATGGCAGGCTCTGTGGAAGAGGACCTACTCCCAGCGTAAATATAAAAGCCTCAATCTAAGCTAAAGAAGAGACAATAATTTGTAATATACTTAAATTGATGTCTGCAAATCTTCCACCTAAGTCACACAGGCTCTTAAAGTGATGAAACCTTACAATTCCTTGGGCAGCTTTTGTCTGATAACAGCCACGGCCCGCGCAATCAGTTCATCTGTTTTGTCCACCATTTTGTCCTCATTCTTTCAGCTGCATATCAACAGCCCTTTCAGATGTGCATGCTTTGAAGCGGGATATTCTTGGCAATGCAGAAACCTGTCCACAAGCTGGTCTATTCAAATGAAAAAGCACATACTCCTATTAGCACTCCCAAGACGTATCCTCGACCAATCTGGAAAGCTTCACAGAAGGCCGGCCTCTTCTTTTGCATTAGGTGTGAGAACGCAAAGGCTATTGCACCGCAGTGCTGCTTACGATCGATGTTCAGAAGGATTGATAGCGCTTATAGCACAGCTGTGTGTGTGTACAGAGAGAGAGGAGGGAATTACAAACCACAGTGAGATTGTGCTAAATCAAGAAAGAGGCAGCAATAGTGTGTTACTGTGCTCTCCTATGTGTGTCAGCTCTGATCAGAGACAAACCAGAGCCACCTGAGCCCCAAACCTGGAACATATTTCTGCCAGGAACAATGTCACCTCTCTCTGACGTGCTCGCACAAATACACACACACACACACACACACACACACACACACACACACACATTTCAATTAAAACAAAAGGTAAATTTTAAGATCCCACTGAAGAGAAGATGCTGATTATAGTACTGTGACCTTTTTTATTATGGAATGTAGAGGGAAAAAATAAATGGGAGGAAAAGGTATTCATTGAGCTGTTATTGCTTTAACAGTGGTTTCATGCTTAAGTCTTATTACATACACGCTTGCTCATGCAGATAGAGAGTTAGTCTATTGCTCTTTGGACCTTGACAATTAGTGTATTATCTTTGTGCCCCCAGGGGTCCTGAAGTCAGAAAATGGATACAAGTAGTTTGGACATTTGTCTGCTTGACACTCCATTATGCTTTGAATGAGAGAAAGAGAGTGTAGAGTTGTGAATAGAGAGAAAGAGAGTGAATACAAAAAGGGAATGATATCAGCTACAGAGAGAGACTGAGGAGGAGACAAGGAAAGGAAGAAATAGAAAAAGGGAAAGAGGAGATTGGAGTGTAGTTGCCTTACACAGGACCATTAATCAGCATCACCCAGAAGGCCTTGGGTTGTCTTCATACATGCACACATACACACACACTGTTGTGTCCCATATTATTAAATGTCCTGTTGTGAGGGTGTCAGACTACAAAGTGCCTAATTGGCTATTTGGCCAGTGAATCCATCATACTGCCACAGACTAAGGCCCCTACAAGTTGGTGCAGTAAACCAGCTTTACTGTAAGGACAATGTGCATTCTGGGATGCAATAGAAACTGTCATCAAATGGTCTGCCGTGTTCTGTATCATTGGATCAGTAAATGAATGAGCTTCTATTAAATCACATGTGAATTAGCACTGCTACATTAATCATTGCAAAAATGGCATTCTGTTAAGTAAATAGACAGGGCCAGACTTTTTAAATTGTTTTCTAATATGAACTTGGCCATTAAATTACCCCAAGATATAACTTTGGATCAGGTATAAATGTAGTTTAATTTTGTTGGATTAGAAACTTATGCTTACGCAGATATATTTTTACTGTCTGAATGCATTTTTCTTCCATATACTGTATGTGAGATTCAATTTTTGACAATTGCTAAGATGCAGTTCGTGAACCCTTCTGTCTTTTTCTCAATACTGAGAATGCAAATACTAATACCAAGAATTCTCATTTTCAAACTACATTCACAGAACTATTTACTTTTCTTTCAGCTAGTCAATCAAGCTCTATTTATATGAAAAAAGAGAATAAGAGATGAATATACAACAGAAACCACAGAACTGAATAAAACAGCAAATAGAATATGGGCACTTTAAAATATGACTCTGAATAATAGATAAGTATCAATAGTAGAAGCTAAATAAAAGATAAAATAAGAGTTATAGTGGTTTACACATTCATCTCGCATGTGAAAGGTCCCCAGCTGGCAACCAGGAGGAAACAAAAGCCAGTGTGCTGGTCCCAAGCCCAGATAAACGGGAGAGTTGCATCCGCTGTGGCAACCGCTTGGGAAAAAGGAAGAGACTGAAATTATTTCTCTCCAGAAGTAAAAGAAGATCTGCTATAAAATATTACTTGAAATGACAATGATATTACTTCTTTTAAAATTAGCTTAAAACTTTCCTTTTTGATTAAGCTTTTAGTTAGGACTGGATTTGATGACTCTGGACCATTCGTGCTGCAACAGGCTCAGGCTGCTGGGGTACTTCCCATGATGCACTAAGCATTTGTTCTCCAAGTACCACGCATTTATATGTCTGTACTGTATGCCAATAGATTTAGTTTTCTCCATTCATAGTTTGTGTTTTGTCCTCGTCTCTTCATGCTTTCCTTCTTTCTCTTCTTTTTTCTCTCACCTCTAAACCAGTCGCAGCAGATGGCTGCCCTTCTCTGAGCATGGTTCTGCCCTGGTCTCTTCTTCCTTCCCACTATCGCCAAGTGCTACTCATAGGGGATCATCTGATAGTTGGGGTTTTCTCTCTAATATTGCAGGTTCTTTACCTTACAGTATAAAGCACCTTAAAGCAACTGCAACTGTGAATTGGCACTGAATAAATAAAACTGATGTGAACTGATTTACAACAACAAAGTAATAATAGAAAAAAATAGAATAACTAATAAATAAATGAAACATAAATAAGATTGCAAACACTACATAGAATTCAGAAAAAAATAATGAGTTTTAGAAGGCATTTTGGAGAATAATCTCTAAAAGTAGCTTCAATTGTTTATATTCTGCTTTGTGGAAGAGAAGGACCAAATGATCTGGGTGACCTTCTCAGTTCTTAAACTCAAAGCATTTTAAAGAGGGAACGTGAAGCAAGGCCATTAAGTTCATTTTAAAATAATCTTTAAAAAGATTTATAATGAGATAACTATTGTATAGGCTTTAAAATAGATGCAATTTTTGCTATGGGCTTTGTCAGAATGTTGAATAAATGATAGCTGATTTATTGAATTTACCGGTGTACCAAAGGGGACAGTATTACAATAGGCTCTCTTAGTTATAAAAACATGCATCTGTTTCTATGTTGCTTGCAAAATAACAACATAATCAACATAGTTTTATCTCTATTCATAATCAATGGTTTTACATTTTACACATAGTAAAAATAAAAACTTTTTTGAATTTTTATTACATGCTTTATTATGACATGGAAAACACAAGGTTAAGGGTACATAAAGTAGGGCCAGAAAAAGTTAGAGGCATTTTATATTCTTAGCTGATTATTGCAACCACTGCTGTATTAAATGTATGTAGATTCAGCACTTCTATTTGAGTGCAAAAGCGCATTACAGGACACTGTAAATATACCTTCACAATCAAAGCCAACAACAGCTCAGCATTACATCTTTGTGCTGGGTCAAGCCAGAAGGCAGGTTTTGACCCGATCTTTGAGCCTTCATTGAAGGTCTCTCTGTGTACTCACTTCATGTGTGCACCCTGTTGTGTTGAAGGACACAGTCACTAGTGAAAAGGCTGACCCTACTGATTCCTTCACAACTGACACTGTCTTCAGCTACTCTGTGTTTTTGTAGTTCCTGCTGTTGTTCTGAAGGACTATGTCAGCAATGAGAATTTCTTGCTGGGAGTTACCTGTTCTCTTCTCTGAATCTCCTAACCTCTGGTGCTGAATCTGCACTGTTTGTCCTGCTCCCCTCTTTATTCAATAAATAAGAGCATATTCTACCACAGTCGCTCCAATTTCATCTAAATAAACAGTCCCCAGTCTCGCTCTTTTCATCATCCTCTGCCTCCCACTCTGGATTGCTGGTGTGAGCTGGTGTGAAAGTATGCTGTTTATACACTCTGCTGGATTATGTTGGTTTCAGCACACCATTAGCAACAAATGTGAATAAATTTGTGTAACTGTGTTTAAATTGTGCCACTTGTGTTTACCATTATTCATCACATTGCAAAATTTGGCTTAAGCAATGAGAATGTGTTTAGAGTTTTAAAAATTGAATAAATGAAATCTGCAGATTGTGTGTAACACTGAGCATTCAGTTCAGACACTGATTTAATGTTAAAGCAATTCAGAAAAACTACAGTATTTTCAGTTATCAGCTGTTGCATTCCAATGGTGGACCACTAAAAATAATATTGTTAGGATTAATGGATTAAAGGATCCCAATGCAGGATGCAAAGGCAGGTTGAATATCACAAAACAAACCTTTATTCAGGTTGAAAAAGCAACCTCTAAAGCCAAGTCCAAAATGGGATAAACAGAAATTCAAATTCAAACAGGGGATCAGGAAAAACGAGGAGCATTCAAGGATGCACGCACAGAAACTAAGACAAAGATTGAGGGTAAGGACAGAACTGCTTATACATATTGGGTAAACAGGGAACTGGAGACAGCAGAGGGAAAAAAGAGAGTTGCAGACCAATAAAGATAATCATGGGAGAGGAAGTAAAACTCACAGAGGAGACAACAACTTTCAAAGTAAAACACGAAATGGGAAAAGAACCCAGCTAAAGACAATTATGAGACAACTCAAAAACAAATGAACACTTGGGAGGCTACAATAAGAAATTCAAAACAGAAACAAAAAAATACAATAACACAAAAATCTGAACGATGAAGACTGGGGGAAAAAAGGGAAGAACTCAAACAAAATCAAACTCTCCATCTACACATTATTCAACAGGAAAAGTCAAATGCACAAAAAACAAAGACTCAATAATATAAACTAAAAATCCAAAACAAGAATCAAGAGAAAAAAAACCAGGGGCCATGGTAAATATAGCTGTACCTATAGCATTTCCAGGAGCATTAATGTTAAAGTTTGACAGGTGGCCACAATATTAACTATATAATAAACTCTGAGATGTGCAACTATTCAAAAGTAATGTTCTCAGCATTCCCAAGGCAAAATGCACTTACTGTATCTCTTCCTTTCTTTTTGCCAGTGGTGTTCAACAGCTACCTTTTCATTATGTAAGAGCTCATTCTGCATTACACATACTGGCATTCAGATAAACAGTTATGTTGAGTGGAGGTTTTAACCTTAGATCACTTGCGTCACCATGTTCCGTGCCAACCTCAATAGGGTGTTGTCACCTCTGTGACGGTCACTCTCCCACACAGAAATCTACACCTGCTGCCTCTTCCCTTTTAATCCCACTGTTGTAAACTGGTGAGCACTTAATTATTTCCTTCCTTTTTCCAATTTCCTTCATTAAAAGTAATATCTTGGATTACTCTTCCACTCATTAAAGTCAAACGCATTGGTGACATCTGTGCAACTTCACTCTCTCCCATGCTTGGTTCCTTGGTGGCATAGTGTAAGACAAATCACATCTGATTATATCTGTAAAACAAATCTTCTAATGATCCCTTACAAACCTTTACATATATGCTTCAGTGCTTAAGGTTTGTGTATGTACATTTTTCATCTTAGAAAAATGTACATATCTCTCTGTATTAATTCTCAATCAGTTTTATATTTTTATATTTCACACTTTATCATTCATTCAACACTCACTGGCCTGAATTCAGGCATTTAGAATATATTCTGGCACTGTATTTTGAGAGTCATTGCCTTTTCTAATATGTATACACTATAATGGTAGGTGTTGTCATCTTTATCATCATCCATAGTCATAGGAAAAAGAAATGTTTCAAAGGATTCAATGCTCTCCTGTTAAAAATTAAGTACATTCTTAATGCAAAAGCAGGTAACAAGTAAACTGGAGAGGAAATGGCATTCCACTAATTTAGAACATCTTCATCTGGCCTGGAGAAATAGTTTGTTAATTTTTGTAAGAATCCCTCCATAAAGCTACGACACCTTGCTATTCATCATTGATTGAAGAGAACAGGAACAACCCCAGGTTTCCTTTCAGGACTGCAGCCAGGCTGCCAAAGAGTCAGACCTCTGTTGAACCATGTGTTTCTTTAGCTCTCAGTGACAACTTCATGAACTTCTTTACAAATTAAATACTGTCCATTAGAGAAAAAAATATTCATACTTTACCCACAGATGTGCCATTAAGTATGGCAAATTAAATAACTGTTGATTTTTTTGGACTGCTTCTCTCCTGTTGACCTCTCTGAGCTGACCTTGGTAAATACTTCCTCCAAAACATCAACATGTCTGTTAGACCCCATCCCAACAAGACTGTTCAAAGAGGTCTTGCCATTGATTAATGCTTCAGTTTTAAATATCATAAATTTATCTTTATTAACGGGCTACATACCACAGGCTTTTAAAGTGGCTGTAATTATGAAACCACTACTTAAAAAGCCTTCACTCGACCCAGCCCTCTTAGCTAATTACACACCAATTTCCAAACTTCCTTTATTTCAAAAATTCTTGAAAGAGTTGTTGCAGAACAACTGTGTGATCATTTGCAGAGGAATGGTTTATTTGAAGAGTTCCAGTCAGGATTCAGAGTTCATCGCAGCACAGAAATGGCACTAGTAAAGGTTGCTAATGATCTTCTTCTGAAAGTGGACTTGTCTCTGTACTTGTTCGTCTAGAACTCAGCACAATATTCGATAGAGTTGACCACAATATTTTACTACAGAGGCCTGAATACTCTATTGGTATTTTTACATTTACATTATGCATGCTTCACTTAGGCAATAATATTAGAAAACACTGCATATGTTTTAATCGCTGGTCAGATGATACCCAGCTACATTTATCTATGAAGCTAGATGACACAAATCAATTAGTTAAACTACAGGCATCCCTTGAAGCCATAAAGACCTAGATGGCATATAACTGTCTACATTTAAATTCAGGAAAAACTAAGGTTGTTCAGTTTGGTCCTTTAAACTTCAGAAATATTTTTTTTCTAACTTGATACTTACTCTGGCATTAATTTGGCCTCCAGTGACACCGTGAGAAATCTTGGAGTCATTTTTGACCAGGATATATCCTTTAATATGCACATTCACCATGGAGAATTGTGTCAGGAAGGGCATCTGGCATAAAAAACCTCTGCCAAGTTACCAATGTGGATTAAGGAGCTGTTATGACCCCTTGGGGAAAATACAAGGGAGGAGCTGAAGGTACAACAACAAACAAATATATAGAAATGCCTTTATTCATCCTGTCTCAGAGTGATGCTGAAAAACTAGTTCATGCATAAATTACTTCTATTTATTTCTTTATTTATTTAGCTCTTTGGCTATTCTAAAAGCTCCCTAAAAATCTAAAATGCTGTAGCAAGAGTACTGACAGGTACTAGAAAGCAAGATCATATGTCCCCTATACTGGCTTCTCTTCACTGGCTCCCTGTTAAATGCAGAATTAAATTTAAACTCCTTCTACTCACATGCAAAGTCTTGAACAGTCCGGTCCTTTCCGATGTTAAAGACCTCACTGTACAATATTTTCCCAGCAGAGCACTTCACTCTCAGAGTGCAGGCCTATTTGTGGTTGCTAAAAATTTTAAAAGTAGAATGGGAGGCAAAGCCTTCAGCTATCAGGCCCGTCTCCTATGGAACCAGCTCCCAGTATGTATTCAGGAGACAGACACCCTCTCTCCATTTAAGACTAGGCTTAAAACTTTCTTTTTTGATAAAGTTTATAGGGCTTAGCTATGCTCCAGAAGGCAGTAGTCTGGGGGCTTCTTATGATGTGCTAGGCATTTCTTCTCCACCCAACTCTTTTCACTTCCCATGCATTTATTTGCTGCTCCTGCATGTCATTAAATTTGGTCTCCTTTCCCATAGTCTGTGTCTCTCTTTGATCTCCTTTTTCTCTTCTCTTTCCTCTCACCCCAAACCAGTTGAGGCAGATGGCTACCGTCCCTGAACCTGGCTCTACCAGAGGTCTCTTCCTGTTAAAAGGGAGTTCTTCTTTCCCATAGTCACCAAGGGCTTGCTCATAGGGGACTGTCTGATTGTTGAGGTTTTCTCTCTAATACTGTAGGATCTTTACCTTACAGTGTAAAGCACCTTGAGGGGACTGTTGTATGAATTGGTGCTATATAAATAAAACTGAATTGAACTGAATGCTCCCATGCTGCTAATCAAATGTACTTGATGGCATTGATCATCACTAAGTGTGATCACCTTTATAAAAGCAGAAGTTTTGGAATTTGCTGCTCTGAGACTTTCAGGTACATGTTAATATGATGCCACAATTTTTGTGTCCCAGCAAATTCAGCCCAAGGTCAGACTGTGCAATGCTATGAGAAATGGTAAAAGACTTAGTGTACATCTCAGAAACCAGCCACAGGGGCCCACAAGCCAGTGTAGTCCTAGTGCCGGTCCCAAGCCCGGGTAAATGGTGAGGGTTGCGTCAGGAAGGGCATCCGGCGTAAAAACTGTGCCAAATCAAATATGCAGATTCATAACACGACTTCCATACCGGATCGGTCGCGGCCCAGGTTAACAACGACCGCCTCCGGTGCCGTTAGCCAACAGGGTGCCGGTGGAAACTATGCTACTGTTGGCCGAAGACCAAGGAGGGGGAGAGGGGGAAAGCGTGTTAGGAGGCAGAGAGAGAGAAGGAAAGGTAGGAGGGTGGAGGTGAGAGTAGGGACTTTAAATGTAGGGACTATGACTGGTAAAGGGAGAGAGC
>VUQH01033324.1:19749-29810 GCA_015106775.1 Etroplus canarensis | reverse complement strand
TCCGCGAAGGGGCCACCACAGCGGATGAATCCGCATTGGTAATTTAGCAGAGGTTTTATGCCAGATGCCCTTCCTGACGCAACCCTCCATGGTGAGAGGGGCTTGTGTCCCCACCTGGAATCAAACCAGGGACCTTTCGCTTCAAAGGTGAATGCGCAAACCACTATGCTACCAGAGACACTGAGTTAGCATTAAGTTATACATTGAATAATTTAAAAGAATCTTCCCTTTCTATGAGATGCAGTGTAAACTCAGCATCATGTAAGACCTCCGATTGAGCATACCTTAGTTGACATTAAAATGCTCATAAAATCCTTAGTTTTGTGTAACAATTCAACCAGATATTGTTCTATCATAAACAGTTAAAAGTTATTTTAAAAGTTAAAAAAAAAAGTTTACAGGTTATTTTTTCTTTAAGTTTGACTGAGAAAGCATTTTGGTTCAAGTGATTTCAATACTCAGCCTCATTCCACATAATATTAAACTATAATGACAGAATATTAATGCCTTACTTGTATGGCTGTTATCTGTATATGGGTTGCGGATGTTCTCTGTAGCTGATCGTGCAAATAGGAGTTCAGTCCAATAAGCAGCGTGACAGCTGCTTAAAGAGCGAGTGATTTTTTAAAATTCCTAACTCACATCTCTGATACACCTGCTTATGAGGAAAGGTTGTTCAAAACAAAACTTTCTGCATTCCTCTTGTGTCACATGGAGGCATGAGGTGATGTGTATGTTGGGACAAAATCAAACCTCACTAGGATTTATCATCAAGATGAAAGACCTGTGTTTACATTTTTATATATCATCAGCACTGTAAACCAAGTACAAGGTTTTTTATTTTAATTGTAATGAAGGAGATGAACAGTTGAGGCCTTTAAAAAGCATATTTATAAGATAACATCAAGGATAGAAGTCACTGGCTCACAACACCCAGATTATGTAAAAAATAAAGAGGAAGTATTTCAGATATGTTATCTTCCAAAGGGGTGGGACCAAAATGTTCATATGTGATAACAGATCAAGTCTTGCAAAAGTCAATGTCTGCATTGGCTTCTTTAATCTTACAGCCCTTCCTTTTAGTTTCTTGAAACCCAATCGGACCAAAGGCTTGTTCTGCACATGGTGTGTATCCACCAACCACCAAGTGATTATCAGTCATGCAGTCAGAAAAAGCAGATCAACTTGGTTATTTCACTTAATGAACAGGCAGCTGTATAAATTGATAGTTTCTGCAGGGAGTAGTGGGATGTATGTGATTAGTAATTTCCATCAGCCTACTGAGTTTGAGTCATGGGGTTGTTTCTCAAGGGGGATTTCAACATGTGTCAACTGTGAATGTGTGCATCTCTGATGTGTAACTGACACTTAACTCTTCAGAAAAGCGCATAAATGAAACCATTTGAGGCTAAAAATTTCCTCACTAAACCACAACGAGCAGCCACGTTTCTCTTTCACTGTTATATCTCTTGTTGCAATACCCTTGTTAAAACCTGGTACCAGGGGATGTGGAAATGGAGAGAAGACCCAAATGCAGGAAACAAAGGCAGACAAAGTAAAACAAAGGCAAGCTGTTTACTGGCTGATATAAAAATCCAAAAGCTAAACAAAAACTCACAAAAAGAAGACTCCAACACCACAGGAAGCATGAGCAAACAATACGTGAAAGAGGAAGACAGGACTATATATAGACTGTGGACTAATTGGGGAATGACAAACACAAGGGGTAAGAGACACAGTTAAAATTACACAAAGGTGAAGACCATCCCAAATTTGGAAAAAAAACTAATGCAAGATATAAAAGAAAAGTAACCTTTAAAGTAAAACAGCAAATAACCAAATGATAATTAACACTGGAAACACGATTCACCCTGAACATGATAACAGAGAGGTTCAAGTACATAGGCGAGAAGGAGGAAACACTGAGGGGACTAAAAACACAAAAATGAATAATAAATTTAGAATAGGAACCAAAGCTTGATAAAAAAGAAAGAATTCAAGAACTTATACATTAGAACAGCAGAGGAATCCAAACTGGCTCCAAAAACTCATTAAAAACTAGAGAGAAAACAAAATTCAAACAAAACAGCCAAAAAACAATAACTCTAATTTACGAAAATGACAGTGACACCAAAACAGGAATCCTGAACTAAACCTCAAATACTACATAAAAACCCAATGACCATGACAAGTGGTTTATACTTAGTAAGAAAAAGTTTACAGATATGCATTTGTTGCTCAATTGTCTGTTCATAACATGAACAATGAATCTTAGTCAGAAAATCTCCAAATACAACCTGAACTTAGTTTTTACAGTTTCACTTTAAACATTGCAGTTTTTGAGGAGCTTAAATGTTTTAATTTGCCACTTCTTCCACCTCATTTAATAGTGAGATATTGTAGAAATTATTTCAAATTCAAATTGATTAGTTGTTGCTATTTTCTAGTTAGACCTAACACATAAAGCAATATTACTACTACAGTACTACTACTATTATTACTACTACAACTACTAATAAAGATAATAATACATATTCTACAACCTCTTTTGAAAAACTACAGAACATTCAGGGTATAGTTGGGTAGTATAGTAGACAGCTATTTTGTACATTTCTATATTTCTGGTTTCAAAAAGGATTCACTTACAGTCCACAGTGAAAAGCACATCTAGTTTGATGAAAAATAAAAGTAAAGTCAACAAAAACAAACAATGCATTTACATTTAATGGAAAGAGCGGAATGCTGGGGATTTGACTTTATTCATCCCAAAAGCTGCCTTCATAGTTTGGATCCATTTGTCCCCAACATAGGGAAGGGACACTGCAAATTATTTCCAAGTTGTTCAAAGTGAACCAAAACACCAAATGACATTTTGGAAAAATAATATTCCACCTCTCTAGAGGCCGTTTCCTTTAATTTGTCATCCATGCTTATTTTGGGAGGCACAGCTTTGTTGTTCCTCTTTCCTCTCCCATTAATAATCTCAATTTCATCCTCTGACCCATATGCAGTTTGGGAATTAACTGGACTAAATAAATAGTATAATTAAAACAACTCAATCTCAACCAGTTACAGCATAAGATTTTAATTTTGAACAGAGTCATGAATGCAAAGAGCCCGGTAATCTCACATATAACAATGTAATACTTGCAGGTGCCATTTTTCACTTAACAGTAAGTTTTTATGTTTTCTTTTACTTGTAGGTAGACTTAAATTTAGGCTGTAGGCTGCTGGGGGGGGGGGGTTCTTATGATGTGCTGGGAATTTCTTCTCCACCATTGGCGCTATATAAATAAAACTGAATTGAACTGAATTGAATTTCACTCCCAAATTAAACTAATTTTCCTCTAGCCTCAAGTGCAATTTATTCATCTGGTTTGGTTTGCCAGTTCTGAAGATATCACCTAAAATTTCTGCCTAATCTTAAATATAATGATACATAACAGCATCTGTCCTGTGTTGGTGCTCAAAATGTTAAAAAAGAGGAAAACTCAGCCTCTTTCCATAAATTATAATCTGGTTAGTTAAAATAAAAAAGAAATTCACAAAATATGTTGCAAGCAATTTCATTTAGGAGCTATTTTATTTCTTCTCAGGCCAACTGTGTCAACATGTAGACAGAGGCAGCCGTGTACCTCTGAGGAGAGGTTTGTGTTAGTGACAGTGTGATACCAACATTGATGGCTGAGCTACATGTTTCTTTTGGCCAAAGGATGGAGATAGAATGCTATAGGACAGAGGGAAAGCTCGCAAATTTGATTGTGAGGTAAACTGTCCCTTTAAAAGTACATGATTACTTTAACCAGCTCTTAAAAAAGCGGTCTGTGCAATATGTTTGAGTATTTACTTTGTCCAGCAGATGTCAGTGATGCAACAAAACTTTAATATGTCCCACCACAACACATTAAGTTTTGATCCCAAAGTAGATTTAATTTAAAAACGATTTATACACACAACCATTAAGAGGAGAGCAATAGATTAAAGGCTCTAAGCTTCAAAACTGTATGACTTTAAACATATCAACTTACATGACTATTTTAATCCATTCCTGTTATTACATTTTGAGATAAACAATAGGGAAGAATGACAATAAGAAGCATATTTTCCAGTGCACTTTATCTAAAAAAACAAGCATATATTTTGTTTTGAATCAAGGAAAAGAGTACTTTATGTATTTATTTTTAAAACAACAAATAACTTCATTTTTGCTGACAGCTTTTATTGGCCTTTTTATTTTTGTCTGCAGAAAAATAAGGCGGAGTGCATTTGTTCAACTGATTTACAGCACCAAACTAAAGTTAAATGTCCCAGTTTAAATCATGTTATCCGTTTTCAGTCAGCTGGTTCTAATTTGAGCAGCTACTAACCAATAAACTATGTTGCATGAGTTTCAGATGTACACTTCCCTGATCACAAGCGATCTGAGCATGTGATCAGCAGACCAACTTTTAACTTTAGTCTCCACACCCTGTACTGTTTTTCAGAAGTTGAGAACTACCAGACTGAGTTAAAGAAACACTGGGAAACTGTCCAGTGGAAACTAGCCAAGAATGTGTTTTTGATTAAAACCTCTAACTCTGCTACATTCAGTCTATTTTGTGCACTTGGATACTTGAATTAACTAATTTTCCCTCAGACCCCCCACTGCACACACCCCAGCATCATCCTGACACTATGCACAATTTGTTTGCAGATCCTTTTAGCAATTTTTATCTACATATTGTATTACATAATGGGATTACACTTAAATGGGGTGGAGTAAATGATTCTCTTCTGAATTTTAGCTTTTGCTGTAACCATTAGCTATGATTGTTCTAAAAAATATCTAAAAATCCAGTTTCAAGTACATAATTGGTGTCAGTTATGCTAATCAAATGTTTTGATACATGTCATAAGATGATTACCTCTGTAACACAGTGTGGTTAATGCAAGATTTTATGCTTTTTGTAGCTTTTTTTCACCCAAGCACATTAAATGACCATACCTGTGATCCAAGGCACGCAGTTTATTTACAGGTAATCACATTTTCTGCAGTTTTCCTCCAGCTTATCCGGTAGAATTCCAAAAACATCTCAAACCTGCTCGGTTTCAATTTTTTGCTCTTTTTAAAAAAATGTGATTTAATTTACAGAACAAGAAATTTTGTTGAAGCATAAAACAGAAGTCATTTGTTTGGTCTCAATTTTATAGATACACTTAGATTTGATACTATTTAATGCTCAGGTAGAAGAGGACATGCCGGCACATGCAGGCTGACTCACTGAGACCCCCTGCATTTTTATTACATTATGCAGCATTAGGCCCCAACAGTTATGTTGCTGTAATCAGTGGAAAAAACATCAGCTGTTTTCGGTTAGCCAAAGTTGTGACTCGAATTAATTGAGCTTATTAACTTTGTACTAAGGTTCACATAACAGCATGAGTGTCTCAGAGCATCTGATCAAATCAACATGAATGTCTGTCATGGGTTTGCAGAAATTCTCTTCTGTGAGGTTTCCTAAAGTCTCATTTTGTCCCACTCAGTGACACATCATTCTTGTTTTAGGTTAACCCAAAAGGAAGCATGCTGCTCCTACATGTGGAGTAAAAATGGTAATTTAACATTACTTACATTTATGATTTATTTAACATTTATTAACAGGTTTACAAATAAAAAACAAGAAATGGAAAGAAATTGTTGGAAATAAAAAAGTACATTTATTCAATATTCATTCCAAAGAATACTGGACTGATGTTTAGTTAAATATAGCAAGTGGGAAAAAAAACATTTTCACATACAGTCCTATGAAAAACTAAGTAAACACTTACTGCTTACATAGAAATGAAGAGGGTAAGTAGCAGCAGGTACTTCTTAGTCAAATGCACTTGATTAATTGATCATCAGCCCGTATGAACACCTCTGAAAAAGCAGACGTTTTTGCAGTTTGTTGGTCTGTAACATTTATTTGTGTGTTAACACAATGACACAGTCTTCCTAGGAATGGATGTCCCTGCAAATTCCCCCAGAGGTCAGCTTGTGCAATACTTGGAAAAACTGTTTTAAAAAGAAACATCTTAGATTCTACAGGCCTCACTCACCATGTTAAAGGTTAAAGTTCATTAAAGTACAATTATAAAAAGACTGAAAAAGTATGACTTGTTTGGAAGGGTTTCCTGGAGAAAGCTTCTTCTCTCCAAAAAGAACATGGCAGCATGGCTTATATTTGCAAAATTGCATCTGAACAAACAACCAGACTTTTGTAAAAATGTCCTTTGGACAGACAAGACTAAAGTGGAGATGTGGCCATAATGCGCAGTGCCACGTTTGGCCAAAACCAAATACAGCATATCAGCACAATGCCTCATGCAATCTGTTAAGTGTCACAGTGGCAGAGAGGTGATAATTTGGGTTTGTTTTGAAGATATAGAATCTGCGCACCCTGCAGTCATTGAGTTGACCATGAACTCTGTAGAGTCTAGAGTTAAATGTGAGGTCATCTGTCCAACAGCTGAAATTTGGTCGGGTCATGCAACAGGACAATGTTCCCAAGTGCACCAGCAAATCTACAACAGAATGGCTAAAAAAGAAAAGAATCAAGGTGTGGTCTTCCTCTTCTCCTCCTGCCTGGCAGCTCCATCTTAACCATCATTTGTTCAATATATCCATTATCCCTCCTCTGAACATGTTCAAACCATCTCAACCTTGCCTCTCTTACTTTGTCTCCAAATCATTCAACCTGAGCTGTTCCTCTAATGTACTCGTTCCTAATAATGTCTACCCTATTTATTTTCAGTGAAAAACTCAACATCTTCAATTCTGCCACCTCCAGCTCTGCCCCCTGTCTTTTTTTTTTTTTTTAAATCAGTGCCAGTGTCTTCAAACCATACATCACAGCAGGTCTCACTGCCATCTTGTAAACCTTCCCTTTCACTCTTGCTGCTTGTCACAAAGCACCCCACAAAATCATCTCCACCCACTCCACCCTGCCTGCATTCTTTTTTCACCTCTCTAGTGCACTGTCCATTGCGTTGGTTGGTTGATCCCAGGTATTTAAATTCATCCAGCTTCACAACCTCCATTCCTTGCTTCTTTACCACTCCACCTGCCTCCCTCTCATTTATGCATATGTACTCTGTCTTGCTTCCTTTTCTTGCCAGTGCATACCTCCACCTCTCCAGGCTCTCCTCCCTACTCTCACTATAGATCATGTCTGCAAACATCATAGTACAGTACACAGAGACTCCTGTCTGACCTCATCTGTCAATCTGTCCATCACCGCTGCAAACAAGAAGGGACTCAGAGCTGATCCCTGATGTAATCCCACCCCCACCTTGAACCCATCTGCTACTCCTACTGCACACCTCACCACTGCCTCGTTGCCCTCATACAAGTTCTGCACCACCATCACATACCTCTCTGCCACTCCTGACTTCCTCATACAATACCACAATTCCTCTCTGGGCTTTATCCAAAAAGACACAGTGCAGCTGCTTCTGACCTTCTCTATACTTCTCCATCAACACTCTCAAAGTAAGCATTGCACCTGTTATACTCTCTCAGCATGAATGAACGAATGAATCGTTGTCACTATACACCAGGTACAATAAATTCTGCGTGGCTTCTTTCTATAAAAACTGGACCAACTGCCTTTCCACTCTTCATAGCTGCTCTCGCTTCCTCCTTACTGATAATCTTCACTTCCTGATTCACTATTTTTCTTCCATCTGTCCTCTCTTTCTCATTTTCCTCCTTTATTGGCTCCTTAAAGTACTTCTTCCATCTTCTCAATACACTCTCTTCATGCGTCAATGCATTTCCATTTCTATCCTTAACCACCACTACCTGCTGTACATTCTTTCCAGCTCAGTCTCTCTATCTAGCCAATCGATACAAGTCCTTCTCTCCTTTCATGTCCAGCGTCTCATATAACTCACTATAAACTTTTTGCACCTTTCTCTTTGCTCTGTGCCTAGCCTCCCAGTACTCTTGTCTACTTTCTTTATCTCCCTGACTATCCTACTTTTTCTTTGCCAGCCTCTCCCTTTGAATACTTTCCTGCACTTCCTCATTCCACCACCAAGTCTCCTTGTCTTCTCTCTTCTGTCCAGAGGACACACCAAATACCTTCTTGGCTGTTTCCCTCACCACCTCAGCTGCACTTTCCCAGTCATCTGGTAACTCTTCACTACTACACAGAAACTGTCTCAACTCCTCTCTGAATTTTGCACAACATTCTTCCTTCCTCAACTTCCACCATTTAATCATTGGCTCTGCCTTTACTTCACTTTCCAAAGTCATCCTACAGACCACTCAGTGATGCTGCCTAGCTGCATTCTCCTCCTGACACCACCTTGCTTTATTCCTTAACACCATACCCACCAAACATCTCCCAATCATCTCAATTCAATCCCCCTACATGCCCACTAAATTCTGCTCCAATCACCACTCTCTCTTCCTTGAGAATACACTCTCTCTCTTCTGACATCCAATATCTCACCTTCAAAGTAATAATTCTTCACCTCCAGAACACTCTTCTCAGACTCTTCCTTCAAGATTACCCCTGCTCTATTTCTCTTCCTATGTACACATGGTAGAACAGTTTGAATCCACCTCAGATGTTCCAGGCCTTGCTTTCCCTCCACCTGGTCTCTTGCACACACAATATATCTGTTTTCCTTCTCTCCATCATATCAGCCAGCTCTCTTCCTTTCCTAGTCACTTAACTAGTCTTGACTCTCACCTCCACCCTCCTACCTTTCCTATTCACTCTCTGTCTCCTAACACACTTTCCTCCCTCCTCCTTTGTAAATGGACTGGTACTTGTATTGCGTTTTTCTACTCTAACTAAGCAGTCAAAGCACTTTTTACTGCAAGTCTTATTCACCCATTCATGCACACATTCATAAAGCACTTTTTTCTATGCCTTTAAGCACATTTAACCATCATGCACATGTACACACTCGAGCAATTTGCAGTTCAGTGTCTTACCCAAGGACACTTTGGCATGTAGACTGGAGAAGCCGGGGATTGAACCACCAACCTTACTGTTGGAAGACAACCTGCTAGCTGTTCACTGAAACTGTCAAAACGAGATCCAAAGAAATGTTAATGTCATTAAAAGAGGTAATTATTATGCTGACAGCCCCAAATAAACCTGTCAGATGAATAGCAAAAACTTCAGGAATGGCCAAAACAACAATCTGGAATGTTCTTAAAAGGACTGGCCAGCTCTGCAACACCAAATGGCCTGGAAGACCATGGAAGACAACTAATTTTGGTAATTGCAGAATTCTTTAGCGGAATAAAAAAAACCTTCACAACATCTAGCCAAGTCAAGAACACTCTTGGGGAGGTAGATGTATCATTGTCATCATTGTCACTGTTGACAGAAACAGCAGAATGAATTCTCAAGTGTACATGGAGTAAAACCTCTGCCAAATTACCAAACTAATCTGCTGTGGCGACCCCTTGAGGAGAATATAAAGGAGCAGCAGAAGGTACAGGGCTGTACTCACTGCTCAGATTCAGCCAAATGCTGTAAAACTGATCAGGTGGTGCTTCACAATACAAATGGATAATGACCTAAAGCATACTGCAAAAGCAACCCAAGAGTTTCTCAAGGCAAAGAAATGGGCTATTCTTCAATGGCCAAGTCAGTCACCTGATCTCAGCCCAGCAGAGTAGTTTTTTTTTTTTTACTAGAGACTAATTGAAGGGAGAGAGAAAAACACAAAAGCAGCAACTGCAGGAAGCTGCAGTAAAAGCCTGGCAGAACATACAATGCCTAAAAATTGTTCCACTACTGGAATCAACTAACTGGATTTCTGTTGGATTAGGCCAGTCCTTTTAAAGGGGGTGAATATTTATGCAAACACTTGTTTTACCTTATAATTTTTTAAGTAATTGACATTAGTTTGTAAAATTCTTTCATTCTGATGTGACATAATTTTTTTTTTGCAAATTCTTGTCAAAAAAGCAAAATTATATTGACCATAAACTACCAGTTACTACAAGTAACAAGCCCATAACGTTGTTTGTTTTTGAGCATTTCTGGTTACTTCTTCTGCCACCATTTTTCAGA
>VUQH01033324.1:7706-19729 GCA_015106775.1 Etroplus canarensis | reverse complement strand
TTACCTTATAATTTTTTAAGTAATTGACATTAGTTTGTAAAATTCTTTCATTCTGATGTGACATAATTTTTTTTTTTGCAAATTCTTGTCAAAAAAGCAAAATTATATTGACCATGATTTCATTTATTAAAGCAATAAAAGGGTGAAACATCAAGGGAAGGAACACAGCATTTGGAAATATCCATGGGTTATACTGTAGACTTCAGGCAGTCATTGACAGCAAAGGTTTTTCATCCAAGTATTAAAAAAATTCTTCTGTTTAAAATCCTAGTTTGTCCAATTACATTGAAGCTTCTGAAAATAGAGGACTGTGTGTAATACTGGCTTTAATTCCTGAATAGTTAATGCAATTATTTTTGTCAAACCCCTTGAATCAAAGCTGAAAGTCTGCACTTCAGTCGTATCTTGATTATATCAATGATCAAAATTTTTTAGACCTAACTGGATTTTTATCCTTCATTGTTTAAGAGTCTGCAGTCAGACTGTAACGGTCAAGCTTTTTAAGCAGTCTTGTGTTCTTTAAAATGAGAGCCTTAAAGTTTAGACAGATCGTTTTGCTTCGTCTGCTCTGCTCATGATATTCTGCCCACATGTCTCAGTTTAAACACCAAATTAAATTAAGTCTGTTTTGCTCAGGAGGTACATTTTATCAGTCAGTTGATTTTCATTTTCAAGAAAAGGTTTTTTGCTTGAGTTTAAAATATTTCATAATTTCCATACATTTTACACTGTAATGCAGTATTATTAACTGTTTTATTGACAGATCACCTATTAAACACTAAATACCATAAATCCATTAAACTGACAAACAGGCTGAAATGCCGGTCCTTTTAGTATGAATTACAGCAAAAGTATCACACATGAGGCCTCTTGATGTTTTATGCATCAAGTTTTCTTTTCCTCTGGCCTTTCTGTACTCCGGTGAAAATAAATCAGCCAGTTTTGAATTTTACTCACTGATTATCATTGGTGTCCATAACTAGTAAAGAGATGGTAAAGAGATTTTCAGTTGGTAGGGCAGGCATTCTTTTTGGGAACCTTGCTTCCAAAAAATTTGGGACACTAAAACTTTTGGAAATCATCTGAACACTGTGTTGGACTTAGTACTGAAATTAAAATTCAGATATAGATTAAATTACACATTTTAAAAAAGTTCTGATGTTTTATAGCATGTTGTAGCTCCTCTTCTTTTAACACTTTGTGTTTGTGAACTGAAGAGACCGGTTGCTGTAGTTTTGAAAGCAGATTTTCCCATTCTTAGAATTCTTGGAATAGGATTTCAGCTACTCAACAGTTTAGGGCCTCCTTTGTTGTCATGGGTGTAGATTTTGTTTGAGTGTTGGTCCTCTGGTCAAACGACATGAACACAAGAGAAGCACAAAGACAACCTAAGCAAAGTGACAAAATACACACATCGAGAACACAGGTGGCAGGGAAGGAACACAAAACAAAACTACTGGAACCAGAACTCAGGGAGAAAAGAACATAGCAGGGAAAGATCTCACAAACAAAACAAAACACATATAAACAAGACTACTCTAGAATATATAACCATAAACTCATCGAGAGAATGCCAAGAGTGCACAAAGCAGTAATCAAAGCAAAGGGTGGCTATTTTGAAGAGTCTAAAATATAAAACATGTTTTGAGTTATTTCACACTTTTTTCTTCACTACATAGTTCCATATGTGTTCATTCATAGTTTTGATGGCTTCAGTGAGAATCTACAATTTAAATAGTCATGTATAAGTCATATAGTCTGAAAATAAATGGAATTTTTAATTTCCTAAAATACACTTTCCAACTGCCCAAAAAGCTGGCTTTGGATAACCTTGTTCCTTCTCATCTGATGCAGCATGCATTCGGATTCAGCATCCCATGCAAATATCTTTTTAAAAACTCTCATTGCATGAAGCTCAGTGCAGTATCAGCAGGCTACTGAACACCCAGCGGTGCAGGTTCGTGCTTGCTGCTGGGACATTTCCTTTGGTCATCTGAGAGGAGGCTGTTTTCTCTGCAGTTTTTTTTTTTTTTTTACGCAGAGAGAGGCGGGCCGGGTCGGACCAGCTGGCTCATATGGCTTCATGTGATTCTACGGGGAGGTGTTCATCTAAGAAGAAAGAGTTTTTTTGTTTTTTTTTCTGCCAACATCCAACACCATCCTGCACCATTTGAGAGCTCAGCGGAGCTACAGGCTTGTTTTTCGGGAGGATATTTCCATCACTTGTGTGGCTCGCTCCGGATAGTGACGCGCTGCGGTTCGGATCATGGGAGACGCTCAGTCTGCGCAACGAGCGGGCAAGAAGGATGCAGCAGCAGCGGAGGAGGAGGAGGAGAGCGGAAAAGTGAATGATGTTCAAACTGAGCAGAATATTGAAGACAAGGTAGGATCTTATTTTTTCCTAAGTCACGGTGAATTTAACAGCCCAAAATTCCACTAACGATTTACCATCTTTACGCATGAATGCTTTTCATTTGGTTAATTGTGGTGACAAAATCGTTTATTTAAAAAAAAAAAAATCTTTAAAGATTTGCAAAGAAAACCAATCAGTGCTTTTAAGTTATAGAAATGCTGAGGCTGGATACTGCTGTCAGGCCAGTCCAGATGCTGCTTGCCAACACGTCCATTAACGCCAGAATAAAGGACAAAAGTCCCTTCGAAGTAGAGGTGGACACTAACACCAGAGATAAAAAGAAAACTACATAAATACATTTCATTGTTGTTGTAACAGGAAGCACCAGGCTATAATTAATTTATTTTTAGTTGCTGGGTGCAGGTAGACTACTACTAGTTTGTCCTAAACATATGGAAAAAAGAAATTGTTTTATAGATAAGTCTTTAATATAAGAAGCCTTGGAGGATTTATATAACCCACATTATGATCTGCTCCCCTCTGGACTCCTTTTTCTCAAACACTGTTATGTTTACTTGATTGGCATTTTTCTTATAATTATGCTGCATGAAAAAATGTGAAAGGAGCCACTTTCAAATCATTGTGTGAGACATACAATACACACAAAACATGTATAATTTTTTTCCTGTTTTCTTTCTCTTTGAATACAAACACACACACACACACACACACACACGTTGTTAATGTGTGCCTCTTGTCCAAATTGTGTGGTAAGGAATTTAGGGAATTTTAGATTACCCTTGACTGCTGGATTTTACCATTTGAGGATAACTGATATAGTATTAATATTTTGAAGGCCCTTTTTACTGTTCCCTTGATGCTGTAGAGGTTTGCATTTACTGAAGATGAAAAAGGAAACAGCATGTAGGAATGAAGACCTTTCATTTTTAGAACAAACCAAGTTAAATCCCTTGGGAGGGATGGAATTTCCCTTCTGCTGAGTGCAGCAGAAGACAACATTGATTATTAGTGTAGGACATCATCACAGGTCATGCTGATCAGGAAGTCAATTAGCACCGTCCTGTAAGAGTGAGGAGAGCTATTATTGTAGACTTTGTGTTGGTTTGACGATATATCTCAACTCAGGAGGGTAAATGCTTTAAAGGGTGGACATGTCACTGTTCAAAAAAATCATTTACTTAAGGTTTTGCTTAAAAAGCATAAACATTTATCCCAGTACCACTGGGATAAAATCATCTGATGGCTGACTTTTCAAATAAATTTTAAGAATGCGTGATGGGCTTCTATGTGGCAATCCTGTTTACAAAGCTTTTGCCTGACCCCAAAGATTTTGTTTCATTTTGTAAAATGATAAATTTTTGTACATGTGCAGTGGCACTCAACTGCTTTGGCTCCATAGAAAATGCTAGCTGTGTGCATGTAAAATGATGAATATCTGCTGTCTTGAAAAATCTGTTATAATCACATTATATTTGACCTTTAATGTTTTAGCCTACAGTCGTATATGAAATTAGTGTATTTGTTCGATTCTTAATGTTTTCTGGCTCTTGGTTGACTCAGATAGCCCAGATTAATGCACAGTTCATCTTCAAACCAGGTGACATTATTACATGAATTAAAAAGTTAGACCAAATGCTGGCTTCAAAGGCTGCTGCAAACCATTGCTCTGTGCAACTAATAAATTGGTTCATAATTTTGAAGTAATATCAACGACAGACATATTTATATTTGTTTATTTAGATGTTTTTCTCCACACAAGTGGGTGGATTTATGTTTCTTATTCCCTAAACCCCAGCTTAGACATTCCTGACTAATCTGACTCGTGGACTTAGGACTGAGACAGCTGGGAATGTTAACTGTAAAGCTGCCATAACACCCAGCCAACAGTGGCTGGACTATACTGTTTCTATAGGAATTTAGAGCCCTTGTTAATCACAGATTGAAATTATTTTTTTCCATCTTTCCTTGGATTTGTTAAATTGTCCTATTGCCACACATGTATGTTTTCTGATGTTCTCTTTTAGTTGCAGCAACTGCTCCTGTGACTCCTATGTCATTTTAAAATGTATGAAAATGATAGTTCAAATATAAATTAGCACCATTTGAGCTTTAATTAACTCTGATCTTCACCACATGATAGATACATCCAGCTTTGTGTTTTTTTCAGCCTCTCAACAGCAAAGAACAGATTTCTGAGATCAATGGAAAAGCAGATGGCTCTGTAGCAGCACTGAATGGTCACTGCGAGGATGAGGTTTCTGCAGAGGGTGGGTACTCATAATTTGTGTATTTCTACCTGCAGTTCAATAGCAGCATGAGTTGTTCAGTTTCAGGTGAAAGAATTTAATCTGTTCCACAGTGCCAGTCTTGTACACTTCTTGTGATCAAAAGAATTTTAATACTTAATGTATTTTCTGGTTTAACTATCATTTCTCCAGACAAAAATGTTGCAGAGACAAAACAGTTACTTAAAGAAGAAGAAACCCCTTTGGAAAATGTTGAAGCAAATGAAAAATCACCTGATAAAGTCGACACTAGTGAAGTAGAACCAGCAGAAATTATTGAAATGGAGGTCAAGCAGAATGACATCAATGAAAGTTTCAGAAAATTTTTCAGCAACATTGGTTTGAAATTGACAGTTAAGAAAGGCTCTAGTGAAAATGTTGAAACAGAAACAGATGTGCCTGAGGAAGGACCAAACATACCAGAAGACTTCAAAGATAATGCCCAGAAAATCAAAAGTGAGACAGATGAGCAGAATGTGGAGCTAAGTGCAGCACAGGAAGTTAATGATAACGATTCAACAACATGTCCTACTCTGACAGATGGTACCTCCGAGAATTTACCTGAAAATATAGAGACGAAAACGACAGAAACCGCAGAGGAAGTTGTGGCTGATAATGCAGATGCAGGAACAACTTCACCTGCCATAAGTGAGGAGACACCTCAGAATGCAACACCTGAAGAAGAAACGCATCCAGCATTGTTATCAACTACTGATGAAAAGGTGGTGGACTCTCCTTTAAAAAGATTTTTTACAACGGGAATCTTTTCTAGTCTAAGGAGGAAAAAGAAACTTATAGAAGATGAGGCAAAAGAGAAAGAACTGGTGGATATTGGGAAAAAGGAGACTGGAGAAATAGCAGAGCAAGCTGCACAAGAACAACAACAGGATAAGAAGGAGATTACGCTTGATGCTGACGCAGCTACAACTGAGAAAGAACTTGGAGAAACTGAGATTCTGGCTGTAGCATCCACTCAGGCAAAGGATAAAATTAAATCTATAGATGCATCAACTGGTATTGTGAATGAGCCTGAAATCCTAAACTCTCAAGAAAAAGTTGAGGCTAGTCCCTTGAAAAGGCTCATGTCAGGATCTAGTTTAAAGAAACTTTCCAAAAAACCGAAAGGAAAGAAATCAGGTGATGATGCAAAGATGTCTGGCTCTCGAGAACAAATCTCTGATCAGCTCCTGTCATCTACAGAGTCAGCTGAAAATCAGAAAGAAGAAAGTCCTGCACAACCCTCTGCAGCAGCAGTAGCAGAGGAAGAGGACAGTGCATGGGCAGCCTTCAAAAAACTTGTGACTCCAAAAAAGCGCATCAAGAAGTCTTCCTTGAGCAATGAAGAGGCCCAAATCTTAGGTTCAGTAGATGAAACAAAACCAAATGAGGGAGAACAAATATCAGATAGCAGCACAGAAGAAGGTAAAAAAAGGAAAGATTCATCTGTGTCATGGGAAGCTGTTTTATGTGGATCCGGAAGGAGAAGAAGCCGAAAAACATCAGACTCTGAGGATGAAACACCCCAAATTGATACTGGTGATAGCAAGCAAGATGGTGGACTTAAACAAGGCGAAGAATCACCACTAGAAAGATCTAATGAGGTCCAAGAGAGTCTAACTTCGGCCCACAAACAAGAAGGGAGTCCTCCAGAGGGTGAAGGAGAGTCAACATGGAAATCATTTAAAAAACTTGTCACTCCAAAAACAAAAGGCAAGGATGAGAGTGAAGGCAAAGATACCCTGCCATCTGACAGTGAAATTACTCAAGATGATTCTACCTTTTCCATAAAGAAACTCCTACCAGGACGGAAAAAGAGAAAGCCTGCTGAAAAACAAGACCAAATATCTTCAGATGAGGCTGACAAAGAAGTAGCTTCAGGTGATGAAGACTCTGAGACTCCAGCTGTGGTTCCACTCTCTGAGTTTGATATAGACGAGTCAGGGGTTCACATACAAACCAAGGCAGACATAGAAAGTTATACACCAGAAGAAGAAGACAATGAACTCAAGCAGGACCTCCTTAATCAGAAGGCTGAACCTATCCTACCTTGTGGTGATTCCCAAATCGAAACACAGAAGGTCCCAGACAATGAGGAAGCTTTACAAAATGAGGCATCTACAACCCCTGCTACAATTGAAGAACCAGATGAATTTACAGAATTAATCAGTAAACACCAACAACTCAGTGATATTCCAGAGGAGGGTGTACTTACAGAGACCATGGCCACTCCAGCTTCAGCCACTGAAGAGCCAGCTATAGATGATACTATAGCAGAGGACCTGATAGAGATAACATCTGAAGCCATTACAGCTCCGGAGCCTGTTGATGTTACCTTGGCAGATGAAACTGAGATGATCTCTGCAGTTTCCCAGTTATCGGAGTCTTCAAAAACATCTGGCAACACAACACCCGTCCCAGCAGAATACAATGTCAAGGACACAGAGTTGTTACTTGAGCAGGTTGTTGAAAACATCTCTTTAAGTCCACACACAGTTCCAGTAAGTTCAGAGGAGCCAAGTTCTGAAAGAATAGTTAGTTCTTCCTTGCCTCAAACACTTGAAAATTTTAAAAAAGAACAGCCAAAAATTCTGGAAATACACAAAGGATCAGCTCTAACAATGGTACACACAGAACTAAATGCTGAACTAATTGACACAATCAGTGAACTTGCAGCAACGGCCCAAACAGAGAGTGTACCTGATGTTAACAAAACTATTTCAACAGAAATTGTGTCTGAGGTTCATAAAGAGGAGCTTGACAATGCCGTAGTCACTGTAGATGAAGTTTATGAGGCCAGTATTATACAGCTACAAGAAACCTTTAAAGAGTTAGAAATTACTGACAGCCAATGTGAGTCAGAATATGTGTCTGAAGAAAAGGAAGAATTACCCCCAAAGACCTTACCTGAAGATAAAGAAGATGCCCCAGATGAAGGTTCTGTAGTTGTGGCAGGTCAAGCAGAAGATGGTACCTCAAAAACTGAGACTAAAGAACAATCAGCTCCTCCAGTAGTTGATGAAACTGATGATGGAGACATTGAGTGGGAAGTCCAAACTCTGACAGAAAAGGGGGATCAGAGGATTCAAAATATCCCTGAGCAAACTGAAGTTGAAGATCAACAATCTGTGGTGGTGGATGAGCTGGAAGCACTGACAAATGCAGGAAAAGATGTAATAGCTTCGGATGAGGACAGCGTTCAGTCACTAGAAAAGGAAGCAGCATCTTTAGAGGACATTCTACCAGCAGAAACAGTTACAGAGCAGACAGAGCATCTCACTGAAGTGAGTATCAAGCCAGAAAACACAGAGCTGCAGACTGAAGCATCTAAAACAGACAGTTCTGAATTAACAGATGTATTAGAAGTTGCACAAAAAGCCACGTTAGATTCAGAAGTGGATAGTGTTGAATCACCTGAAAAGGAAGTACCATCCTCTGAGGACATTCCACCAGCAGAGGAAAGTATAGATGGATCCAAACAGAGAGCAGATCAGATCACTGAAGTGACCGATGAGAAAGAAACCCAAGAGCTACAGTCTGAAGTTCCAAAAGTATCAGAAGTTGTTCAAGCCACAAAGTTAGAATCAGAAGAGGATAGTGTTCAGAAGGAAATACAATCCTTAGAGGATATTCAGTCTGCTGAAAGAGTTACAGGCAAATCCAAACAGACACCAGAGCATCTCACTGAAGTGATTGATGAAACTGAAAGCAAAGAGCCACAGGCTGAAGTTCCAAAAGAAACAAAAGTTGTTCAAGCAGTGACATTAGATTCAGAAGAAGGTAGTGTTCCAGCATTGAAAAAAGAAGTTATATCAGAGGATGTTCAACCTGAAGAAAAAAATGAGCCCAAAGAGACAGAAACAGCAGCTATCACTGAAGATAATGTTGAGGCAGTGGATGATTCCAAAACCGAGGATGTTCCAGAACCAAAAGTGTTGCAAGTTGTGCAAACAACCACATTTAATTCAGAGGCAGGTAGCCCTCAATTAATTGAAAAGGAGGTAATATCAGAAGTAGAAACAGTTACAGATGAACCCAAACAAGAAACCATTGAGCTATACAAAGAGCAACCAGTGGAACAGGAAGTATCTCTACCTGACGTAAAAGGTACTGTACCTGAAACTGATGCTGAAGCATCTAAATCTGCAAATGCACAAAGTATTGAGGAAATCAACACTCAGAACCTGGAAATGGAAACATTGCTAGATATTCCAAAACCAGAACCTGACAGTGTTATAGAGACAAAAGTTGTGGCACAAGTGGATCAGGATTTAGAAATGAACAAAGATCAGAAAACTGAGAGCATCCCGCAAGATGTTCAGGCTGAGGATGAAGACAGAATCACTGAAGCTGTGGAAGAGTTACAAACAGTAACAGCTGCTCATGTACCTTCTGTAGCAAAAGAAGCTAGTAGAGAGATCCTTGAAGACACTGTATTCTCTGAAGAAGTCCCAGCACCTTGTGTTGACAGAGCTGAAGTTTCACAAGAACCTAAATATGAAGAGCACATTAGTACAGTCCAATCCAGTGATGAAGGAGAAAAAGTAGGTGAACTTAAAGGTGCTGAGAAAAACACTGTTGCAGCTGAGCATGCTGTAGTGATGCAAGTAATCACATGCCATCTGAAAGATGTTTCAGCAGTAATACCAGATGTTTTGATTGAGGAAACACATGAAAGTCAAGAACCCTTGATAGAAAGAAGAGCAAGTGAGACTGAGGTACAGGACACAGTTGAGACTACAACACCAATAATGAAGGACAATGTAAATAAGACAGCAGATGCAGTCAGTGAGGTTGTGGTGCTGCATGTTCCATCAGTAGAGTTTGACTCCAATCACAGAATCCAAGTGCAGGTGGTGGATGTTGATATCAAATCAGCAGAGAATATTGTTGACACAGTGATTGAGATAGGTGTTACAGAAGTCAAAGAAGCCGTCAATGTTTGTCATGAAACTCTTGAAAAGATAGAAAATCTCTTGGCTACTCCTGCAATTGAAGATGAAGTGAATAATGAGGAAAACAACGTGACTATTCAAGAAGTTATTCAGCATGTAAAGGAGAAATTACCAGAGACAATTCTTGAATCTGTGGTTGACAATTTGGAGCAAGAAGTTATAAAACAACCAGATGCTGTGATAGAAGTGAGTGAGATGGTTCAAAGTGGATCAACTGAACTACAGTATCAAAAAAGGATGAAGGATAGCACTGGGTTATTAGGACCTGCTGTCATCAGTGATAATATTGCAATCCCAACGGAGCACAAAGCCTCTGAGGATCAATTGCAAACATCTGATGTAAGTTTAGATGTCTCACATGATCGCCAAGAGAATTTGGAAGAAATCAAAGCTGAGCTGCAAAAATCAGAGGATGCAACAGCACCATCTGGAGAATTTGATAAGAAGGAAGTTGACAAGAACACCACAGAAGCACAAAGTCTGCAAAGCATCCAAAAGCAGATTGTTGCGCCAAGTAATATGGGATTAGCAGTCCCCCAAAACACTGGTACAATTTCATCAATAGGTAATGTGGAGTCTCCTTCTAGCCTTTCCTTGGAATTCAAACTTAACATACAGTTTGGGCAGGCAAAGGTCTCAGCATCCACACCATCTCCTAAAGAGAGAGTTGAACTTGTGAAACAACATGATGTGTCTGAAGCTGCTGCTCAGGCAGTAGAACCAGTGGAACCTACAAACCTAATAAATCCAACAGAGAGAGTTGAGAGCAAGAAACAAAAGGAGTTAACTGAGATTGCAGTTCAGGCAACAGAAATCACTGAGCCGGAGGTCATCTTGAATTCAGCTGAAGGAACTGTGATCTCTAATCAGTCAATACTAAAGGATACTGCCATCCAAGAAAAAGAAACAACAGAACCAGTACAACAATTGCAATCAAAGGAATCAATTGTTCCAAACATTCCGGCAGAAGGAAAAACAGAAGCAGGGAAGCAAATCACAGAACTGGCAGAAAACTCGCATTTAACTGAAAGAGCCGTGAGCTCAAATCAGCCATTACTACAGGTTGCTGACATTCAAACAGTGGAATCAATAGTATCTGTAGAACAAATCCAATCAAAGGAATCAATCATTCTAAACATTCAGGCAACAGAAAAAATAGAAGATGTAAAGCAAATCACAGAGCCAGCTGAAAATCTAGCTTTAACTCAAAGAGCTGTGATCTCAAATCAGCCAATACTACAGGTTGCTCACATCCAACCAATGGAATCAATAGTACCTGCAGAACAAATCCAATCAAAGGAATCAATAATTCCAACCATTCAGGCAACAGAAACAACAGAACCCATTAAGCAAAAAGAGAAAAGAGAAGTACTCATCAGTCAGTCTGCAGCCTTTGAGGCTTGTGATAAAGAAACAAAAGTAGAGGAGCCCATTAAACACGCTGAGGAAGAAAATGATGATGTGTGGCTGGATGCTGAGGAAGACATTCACACTCAAGAGGAAACAGTGGCATCCCTTCTCAAGGTGGATGAACCCACAGACACTCAGTCAGAAAGTGGACAAGAGGAAAAAGAACCTGAACATGAATTTGAAATGGCACCTGATTCAAAGGCCGAGGATGGAGAAAGTCACCAAAGAGTGCACAAAACAGGAGGAACATGTGAAATTGAGAGTGAAGGTGAAGATTTTGCTGTTGCATTGGAGTACCCAGAAACTGCAACAGGTGTCACTCCAGCAGAATGGGATTAACTCAGCCCCAACTCAAGTATTATTGACTTGTAAGCATAATCTCTTACTCATGGCTTGTTACATATTTCACAATCAAATTCAAATAAATTGTTATTGTCTTGATAATTTGTTCTTTGTTTTTGCAGGTCGGACAATCAAAAAGCAAAAAGAAGTTTCAGAAAGCCATCAAAGTCTTTTATTTCACATTATGTTGAACTAAAAATACTTCAATATTTATTAGTGAAAACAGCCTGAATTTTTAAGATTGTTTTATTATCATAAAGTGATGATGATTTATAAGAGTTATGGCAAGATAAGCGTGGATTGGAAAATCTTCTCAGGGGGCATAAAGTATGATTTAAGAAGTGTGACAGTGAGCTACACTCACCATGCAGTGGCCTCAGTAAATTTATCTAGCTTTGTCTTGTATTTCAATTTTAATTACTAATTATGCCAGGTTTTTCCACATAATATTACACCTTTGTTTTTGAATAGAATGTATATGTCAACAAGAAAACGCAAATATATTTGTTAAATCTTGTTTGTCTTTATGATAAAAAGCTTAAAAACAATGTTCAGGTTTTATTCAGAAGCTACATTAAATCATAATGTATGTAACTCAGTTACAGCACATATATTCTATATACACACACACACACACATATATATATATATATATATATA
>VUQH01033321.1:0-12606 GCA_015106775.1 Etroplus canarensis | reverse complement strand
TTGTGCTCTGTCCGTTGCTTTGGATGGTTGATCCCAAGCATTTAAACTCATCCACCTTCACCACCTCTACTCCTTGCATCTTCACTGTTCCACCTACTTCCTCTCATTTATGCACATGTACTCTGTCTTGCTTCTACTGACATTCATTCCTCTTCTCTCCAGTGCATACCTCCACCTCTCCAGACTCTCTTCCATCTCCTCCCTACTCTCCCTATGGATCACCATGTCATCTGCAATCATAGTCCACGGAGACTCCTGCCTGACCTCATCTGTCAATCTGTCCATCACCATTGCAAAAAGAAGGGGCTCGGAGCTGATCCCTGATGTAATCCCACCCCCACCTTGAACCCATCTGTCACTCCTACTGCACACCTCACCACTGTCTCACTGTCCTCATACATGTCCTGCACCACCTTCACATACTTCTCTGCCACTCCTGACTTCCTCATACAATTCCACAGTTCCTCTCTTGGCACCCTATCATATGCTTTCTCATACATATATATAAATATATATACATATGATCAACATATATGATCAACTATAAGAATAACTGCTTGCATATAAATTAAGCATCAATTATTCACATTATAGTCAAATAAATCCTAACAGGTGTTTTTCAAAAAGGAGCTACACAATGGAGGGTCTAATTAAGGAATTTGGGAAGCTAGCGCTCTGCGTGTCACCTGACCACAACGTCACGGCGTCGACTTCGCTCGTGCGCCGAGGACAGGAAGTCGAATTATCAGCTGATCCTGCTGGCTGTTGTTGATGCCCGAAGTTGCTGTTGTTTGGCCACCGTGTTGCTCTTATCAGCGCCCGACATTGAAGGCACGCGAAAGCCGAAGAAGGGACGCGGCGGGCATTTACCGGTGGACGAGCTTACGGGAAGAAACACGCGGGGAGCGTCTCCTCGCTAAGACTCGGGGAAATTTGCGCACGAGCGGCGGAGGAGCTAGCTCTCGAGCTTGAAGCTTCGCTAAGAAAAGCGGCAGACACTCAGCCGAGCCCCCCTTTGTTTAAGCCGTGCCGGTTTGAACCGTGCTATCCGTCTTGAATTTGAGCTGTTTTAGTTGCTTGTTTTTTTTCCCGCTTGCGCGTTATTTATACTTATACCTCATTGACAGCACGCGAACGGGGCACTTAGCTCGTCCGCTAGCGTTAGCTCACAGCGCAAAGAAAAACAGTCTTGTTGACAAGATTTGATGCTTTCGTAATCACCCGACTGTGACAAATAATAACCATAACCGGCGGAAACGGTTGGGTTTAGAAGAGCTATTTTCGTGCCTCAGTAATTTTTTTATTACCTGTCTGCCACTGGATCAAGTGCTCAGCTGGAGGGTTAGAAGCAGCCGTGTTTAGTAGTTGAACTGAAGCCTGTTGGAGACGATTGTGACAGCTGAATAAGTTTCTTCTGATTGCGTTGAACTTAGTGGATGAATATTGTAAACTCTTATTGATTTTTAAAACGAGCGAACAAGCAGTAGGCTGCTTCTCAGTCGGCCTTTTCGGTGTGCTAACAGATTGCGTAATTTGTTTATGTTCGTGCGGTCAGCCAATGTTGGGCAACTTATTAGATCGTAATTTAAAACTTGTTTATCTGTGTACGTTTTAGGTGAGTTTGAGCTGTGTATGTTATTTTGATACACCTTTTTTATCACTCTTTGGTACCGTTTGAATGTCAAGGACGAATGACATGAGATAAAAAGGACACTTTGACTGAGTAACTGTTTGATACTCATGAATTTGGTAGCCCTGGAAAAGTAACTAGTTAGGGTTATGATTTAAAGTAGCCATCTGCAACTCTTGTGGGAGCGTGCTATAATCAGGGAAAGACCAGCAGAGAGAGAGAGAGAAAGGGTCCCTCACAGGGTCCCATTGTGTCTTGAGGTGAGGAGAGCAACCCCCCCCCACTACTTGCCAATGCTGGATCTGGAGGTGGTGCCTGAGAGATCACTAGGAAATGAACAATGGGAATTCGCCTTAGGTGTGTAATAAACAAACGTCTCACATAAATGGTTAAATGTGAAAAGGCAAATTTCAAATTAACTTCCTAAATATGTGTTTTTGTTAAGCATCATTAGGAGACTGTGTTGCTTCCCCTCTGTGTGTGTGTTTTCAGGGATGCCATTTTCCCAGGCCATCTCTATCCTTCAGAAACACTGCCGCATCATCAAAAATGTCCAGGTGCTATACAGTGAACAGGTGAGATGGCCAAATATTTGATTTTAAATGCAAGGTCTTGCAATCTCACAGTCCACAAACAATGATAGTTAGTTTGCACACACGTTTCCTTCTGGGCAGCAATTCAAGCTTTTCAGGGTTTCCTGTGCAGTACAAGTCAATCCAGCTGATTAACAGTCCTAAATATTTGTAGTTTTTTTCTTAAGAAAAACTGGTGGTTAGAGTATTGTGTATGTACTTATTGCAGATAATCCATATTTCAGTATGTCAGTTGATGATAAAAAAACTGATTAAGATCATTTATTGTTGCCATTAGCTAATTTGTCCACCAGAGAGTGCTGAAAAGCTCATTTTTCAACGTTGTAAGTCTTGGTCACAACAAAAACAAGATCAGTCTTAGGCTAGTTTCACACTGCAGGCAAATGTGGCCCAAATCCAGCTTTTTTGCACATATGTAACCCATATCAGATTTTTTTTTTTTTTATGACATTCTGAACAGCACAAATCCTTTTCTTTTTTTAATGTTGACGCATGTAGCTTCCATATTTACTTTGGTAAACACAGGGTGTGATGTCACATCTTCTTCTGTGCATGCGTGTCACTTCATGGCTGTAGACTGTTTACACTGGAGTCTGATGGTGGCCACAACCATGCAAAATAATCAGATCGCAGCAAAAAAAACAGAATTGGGCATTAAGTCCTGCAGTATCAACGTAGCCTTAGAATGTATACCTCCTTCAAGACTGAACATTCCTGTCTCACAATGATGAAGAATCCTTCAAAAAAAATTCTGGATCCAGATCTGGATTGACTGCAAAAATTAAGTTAGGCCAAATCCCACCACTGATAAAACTTTTCATGCCAATCCATTTTTTAAAACTTTTTGCGTAATTCTGCTAACAAACAAACTGAACTGTTTTAGGAGATAGACAGTTTTCCACTGTATCACTATTCCACTGTCAAGAAAAGTGGTTTGGATGCGTTCCAAGTTAGAGACAGTATTACTACTGTCACTGCAGTTTTGAGCACTTCATTTTTTTATCCCTGCCGCACATTCAGCACACAGTTAGTTGATCAGTAGTTCTGAAATATGTATAAAATTTAAACATCTCTTCAGCTGTGTACTGTCTTCCATATGATATTAGACATAAATATATATGTGGCAAGCATGGTGCATGGTCACATCTCTGGTAAAATTTTCATGGCGTTCTGTCCATAACTTTTGGCATACTCCTGCTAATAAACAGACAAACAAACCAAATCAAAAACAAAACCTGCTTGACTGAGGTAAAATAAAATCATCCTCTGTGTGAATATAAACATCAGCTTATGGATTGCTTTTTTAAACTCATCCTCAAAAATCCAGTATTAATCTATTCATATTTAAATTATTTCACCAGCTCAGGTTGCCATAAAAACACATCAGGGAGGTTGTTTTTGAGACACTGGCTCATATTTAAGATTAATTCGAGGTCTGTTTGCCTGTATCTGTCCATGACTGCGCCTCACCTTGCCTCTCTGTTAATTCATTAGTTTTGACTACCTCTCCCTGCAGACGCCACTCAGCCATGACGTCATACTGAATTTGACTCAGGATGGGATTAAATTGCTGTTTGATGCCACAAATCAGAGACTCAAGGTGAAAATTCAAGATAATTAGCAAAGCTATTGCAGTCGTTTGGCCATCTAGACTCTTGATGACCCTGACTTTTCTCACTTTCTATGTAACAGGTGATTGAAGTGTGTGACATGAGCAAAGTTAAGTTGAAATACTGGTAAGTAAAATTATAAATACATTAAGGGATACAAAACTATTAAATATCAGTTGATGTGGCATTTCTGAGAGTCCTATTAGTCTCTTAGCATTAATTTCTTGTTGGCAATTAATCTATACTGTACAGCCATTGTGCTAATGTGCAGTCTATTTTGTCCTCTCTATGTTGCCATGGAGGCCACTTTGAACTGAAGTTATAGCTTCTCACAGATAGACTTACATCTTATTAATGAATGATGTCACTAATTGAGTCTGCCAGGATTAATGCATTTCCTGGGTGATTCTTATCTTTGGAGCAGTGGAATCCATTTTCATTGTTGCCATTAACTCTTAAAGTAATGCAGTACAGCCTCTTTGAATGTTAATAGATGTGACACCAACACTCTATGCATATATGGATTGTGTTTCAGTGGAGTCCATTTCAACTCTCAGACCATTGCCCCCACGATAGAGCAGATAGACCAGTCGTTTGGAGCAACACACCCTGGAGGTATTTTACAAAGTACAAACACTTAAAATGTTTGTAATCACAGCAAAATCAACATTTTGGTGCTAGCTTTATGAAATACTCTCCTCTTTACATCTATCTATGCAGTTTACAATGCTGTAGAACAGTTGTTCCATCTCAACTTTCGAGGACTGTCCTTCTCCTTTCAACTGGACTCATGGAATGAAGCTCCAAAATATGAGGTGAGGGCATTTTAGTCCATTTATGCATTAGCTACTTAAAGAAGAGTTTCATTCTTATCAGGACTGTACAATGGTCAGCACTGCTTTTTCATTGTCTTTTTGTCATCACTGTTTTTAAATGTCCTCTGTTGCTTTGTTTTCCCAATGTTTGTACTGTTACATGTTTCTTAGTCATATATGTAGCACCATGGTCCTGGAGGAACATTTTTTCATTTCATGCGTTACTTGTAAATGCTTGAAATGACAATTTAAAAAAACACTTGAAATGCTGAGCATGAATTCCTTCCAGTCCCGGAGGAATCAGGCCAGCCTTGTGATTTAATTGATTACCTGTCATGCAGACACTCAGAGGTCAAGCCCTATATTTGCCTTCCCTCATTACAAATGTCATATCAGTATGTCTTTGGGAGCTCACTGTTTTCAAATTAAACTGACAGTGTTTTTATCTTTCCTGAGTATTTTTTTGAAGTTTGCAGTATGTAATGACAAAATCATCAGTTTCATAAATCCAAAAATCTTTAACATCCACATAGTTTAAATCAGATGACTTTATTCTCATATAGATTAATGATTTGTTCAGTTTTTAGCAAGTGGTGGTTACTTTATGTGGCTCTTTTTCAACCAAAATTAAATGTTATCCCATGAGAAGGAAGCCTGCACTTAACAGCCACACAAAAATAGGTAGGAAATGCTGAGTCACAGTGAATCTTTGATGCTGGATGTCTCAGATTAAAGCTCGTGATCTGATGGGGATCCAAGGTGAATTCAAATATAGTGTCACCAATCACTGAAAACACTGGAGTGTTCCCATCTTGAAAGCAGTATTTAGGTCAGTCATTGCTTTATGAGACACTTATTAACTTGTGCTTTATCATGTCTCGTCACTCATCTGTACTTGTAATAGCGCAATTTTTTAAATTCCTCTTAACACACAGAACCCTTTAGTATCTGCTAGTTCTCTACTACTTCCAGCTGTTTTGCCTTGACAGCCTAACTTTGCCATGGGTTTGGCCTCCCTGCAGATTCCACATGGGGCTATGGTCAAGAGGATGCACATCTACACTGGCAACAACCTACAGGAAACAAGGTACATCATAAGCACAATGCTCCCACATGGTCAAAAGAAACATAGTCACTTGAATTACTTATTTCATGCATTCATATTAGTTTGTAGAGTTTCAACTTTTATTTTTAACTGTTGAAAAATGGTCACCTATGGCGAACAAAGACAGCAGGAACAAAAAGTAAAAAACACCACTTTTTTCCTTCCTCAGAGCTCCTGTGATGCCGTTGGCTTGCTTCCTTGGTAACATTTATGCAGAGTACGTGGATGTACTGAGAGATCAGGCAGGCCCTCTGGGGCTCAAACTCCGCCTTCTGACTGCAGGTAACACACACTTCTTTTCCTGAAGTATTATGTGTGTGTTTTGAAGATCAGAAACCAGCTTTTCATGTGTTTGTATACACACATTCTCTTCCTAAAATGTTCGCCTTTTGTTCCATTTGTTTAATAATGTTAATTCTGCCTGCTGGGGGGGGAGCAGTGCAGCATAGTTTGGCAATATTGTATCGATACAGGGATACCAAATATCAATATCTCACTACACAAGTTGAACTATTTAGTTCTATAATAATATCAATTGCTTTTACAGTCCATCTACATAGTCTTCATCTTCTTTCAGCTACTCCCATTAATGGTCACCACAGCAGATCATCTGCCTCCCACCTCACCCTATCCCTTGCATTCTCTTCTGTCACACCATCCCTCTTCATGTCCTCCTTCCTTCACTACATCCACGAACCTGCTGTGCAGTCTTCCTCTTTTCCTCCTGCCTGGTAGCTCCATCTTCAACATCCTTTGTCTGATATATATTTCTCCTTTGCCCATGTCCAAACCATCTTAACTTTGCCTCTCTGATTTTATATCCAAATCACTCAAACTGAGCTGTCCTCTGATGTACTCATTTCTAATCCTGCCCATTCTGGTCACTTGAAAGTCTACATATTATACATCTATTTTCAAATTTTTCAGTTGCCGAAGAGGCTGCATAACTTTTGTTGTACAAGTTGCTTTTTAAAATTACATGCAATAGGACATTGGTCCACACATGTTTGCATTCACTTAAGTTGAGCTAGACTCTATTACAAAAGAGCTTAGTTTGTTATTAATGACAGGTTTAAATGAAAGTGTTGTTTAGTTTGCCTGCCTGACAGTTCCATTTTGCAGCAATAAAATTTGTGAATATTGACAAAGTTTACCTTTGGAGACACAACTTGTAGTTGAAAAAAGGTAATAAATTGCAATACTCAGGGTATTGTAAAGTGCTTACAGATTTGTAATAATATCATATCTTGAGGTACGTATTGTGATAATTTTGTATAATGGGGCATCTGGAGAGTCCCACTTCTGTTATTTATACTGCAGTCTTACTAAATCTCCATATCGGTTAAAAAAAAAAAAAAAAAATAGTAACTTCTTTCTGTGTTGACATTTGTGACTACAGGTTGTGGTCCCGGTGTGATGGCTGATACTAAAGTCAGGTCCTTAGAGAGGAGCATCTACTTTGGAGATTCATGTCAGGATGTACTAGGTGCTCTGGGTTCCCCGCATAAAGTCTTTTACAAATCTGAGGATAAGGTAGGAATTCCATTTCATTTCATGTTTGCATGTTGTTGTTGTTAGAATTACCTATTTAATCTTGACCACGTGGTGTTTAACTTCTTGGATGTTACGTTTTTAGCTCATTTTTAATGTGTTTGAAATTTTGAATGTATCTAAACATGTCTCTCAGCAGCATTTGTATTCATTTGATTAAAACCTGTGTTGTCCCAAATTTTTCTTTGCATTAGATGAAGATCCACTCTCCGTCACCTCATAAGCAGGTTCCTTCTAAATGTAACGACTACTTCTTCAACTACTTTACCCTTGGAGTGGTACGTAAGCTAATCTTTGTTCGTGTCTACAACTTTGTATTTCTGCTTTGTGTTACGATATGCATTGAATTATTTTTCGAGAGCCTTCTACTATTTTGTCTTACTTATGGCCGTGTTGAGAATTTTTTTCTCCCTTTTTAATAGAAAGTCTGGAAATAGGTTAAAAGGTGCTATATATGACATTCAGAACCCTTAGATCACCAGCATCTGCCACAAAAAAACAAAGTTTGCATAAATCAGTCAACCAAAAAAAAAATCTTGCACAACTATTATTCCACTCTAGCACTGTAAAATACATTGAATGGCAGTGGTAAGCTTTCAGCCAACTTGCGTTGATCTACTGTTATGATAGGGTTCTACTGCTCTTTTGCTGTTTGCCTCTGCTGTCATTTCACTCTAGTATTTTTACACATGAAGATTTCAAGAGAAGCAGGCCAGGACATTGTGTGAAGTTTTTCACACAACTTCTGAGCACACAGCAACAGTTGGTGATTATTACTGGAAATACTCTGATTAGCTGAGGTTGATGCCTGACCAGAATGTGCAGGAAGCAGTCCACCTGACTCCCACTTGCTTACTATGAATTCATGGGGCTTTCACCTGCACTGCTCTAACATGGGCACATCACACAGACTTTGTAGTAGGGGAGCTGGCAGGTTAAAGTGTGTTTAATGTCTGGTTTGACTATATTAGACATTTGTTTCTTACTTGCACCCCCATTAGATAATATTTGCAAAAGATCAGAGCTGCAGTGTTGGCTTGAATGCAGCTTGTTTGTACGCTCACTTTTGTGGGATAAAGCCTTAACAGGGAGCCAGTCCAACACTGGCCCATCTTATAGAAACAACATCATGCATCTCCAGTGAACCTTGCAATGATGTCTTTGGACTATAAACCCAGAGAGAGCTCACATGTGCAGTTTGCATTTTCTGCATTCAAAAAAGTGGTAGCTATTTTGAACCTGGAACCATCCCGTTGTGAGGCAAACCATTTTTCCTAAACTTTGTCCCACTGTGCCACTCTGCACAGCTTCCTTATATCAGTGTTTGTGGGGTTGTAGTTCTGCGTTAATCTTCATTTACTCACACAGTGTTTGCAGTAGATAGGTATGTAACAGGCTGTTCTGGGCAAACACATGGTATTGCATTGCTAAAGTAATATTGAGGAATGTAACTCCTTATTTTTCAGGATATCCTGTTTGACTCGACAACTCACCTGGTTAAGAAGTTTGTCCTCCACACCAACTATCCTGGACACTACAACTTTAATATGTAATTATTTTTCTTCTCATCAAATCTGTTCATTATGTTTGTACTTATTTTTGTTCCCTTTACCCAGTTGTATTATGCTTGTATGTTTTTATCTTGTTGTATTTCTGGATTCTCTGATTGCAGCTATCATCGATGTGACTTTAGGATTCCACTAGTCATCAAAAAAGGTAATCATTTTTTAGTCATCTCAAATGCCACATAATACTTTGAATTTTTAAAGCTTATACTAATCTAATGTCTGTTCATGTGTTTTTGTCTTTTCACTTTAGAAGGAGCTGATTCACAGGCCGAGGAGTGCACCTTAACAACCTACAGCAAGGTCAGTAATAGAATCAATTTGTACAACTATTTAGCCACAAGGTGGCGCTGTGGTAAGGCAGTAGAGATCATTCATGCTTTAGTTGTTGAGTCCAACTTCCTAGTTTATGACTGCACTTCTGGGGATTGCAGGGTTGTGACTTCAGTGAAGCCTTTTTTATCCCCTCGGCCTGCAGATTTGGTGACTGTTGATTCATAAGATGTTGTCCATGTTACCGCAGATTGAGTAACATAACAAGAGTCCCGTATCTTGTCAGTTATTATAGTTTAGTATTTTCTAATTAGTTTTTATTTTTATTTCTTTTTGAATTCAGTTTCAGTAGTTTCATTTAGTTTCCAGAGTGGGTTTGGTCATTTGTAGTTTAGTTTCTATTGTTTGAAAATGTTTAGTTTTTATTAGTTTCAGTGTTGGTTTTAGTTGTCTTAATCATGGATGGTATATGTCAGGGGAAGATTTAAGATGTTTAGATAAGAAATTACAACACAAATACAACACTTTGCGAAGAAAGATGAGTCACAATCATGTAGACACCCTGAGTCTCAATAAACGGATGCATCAAAGCCTCATCAGACACACTGTCTGACCAAATTTAACACAAGAACTATGGACATTTCCTGTATATTTTTATTTTATTTTAGTGAGTTTCCTAAGCCCACAATGTCATTTTAGTTAGTTTTGGTTTTTCCCAAAAGTCTAGTTTTTATTTTAATTTCAGTTAAGTAAAATTATTTTTTAATCTAGTTTTAGTTTTTAGTTTAGTTTTAGTTAACTATAATAACCTTGTATCTTGTTTCTCTTCTGCTGAAAATGTCCTAAACTTTCCCCAGTATTGCTCAAATATTCACAGTGGTCTATCTAGATGCGTCCTACCACTGGAGGTTCAAGCAGTATTCTGTCTGTTTGCTAACACAGTTGTGTTGAAGCCGATATAGGCACAGCCCTTTTTTATACAGGTCTGATGACCATGGGATGTAAACAACTGTCACCAGTTGATAAAACTTTTTATCAACTCCCAGAAACGTGTTCTTTTGAGCCATCTGTTAACTTTTCAATTTTTCTCTCAGTGGGATCAAATCCAGGAACTGCTTGGTCACCCAATGGAAAAGCCTGTAGTGCTCCACAGGTAAAATATGATGAAACAATCCTTTATCTCCAGCGCTACATGAGTATGGGCAACATAACTATTTCAAATGTAACACACGTGCAATTTCCAGCCTGGAATTAACAAAGTAGTCTGATTCTGATATGTGACGTAAAGTTTTCATTCGCCTTCAGTGTTTCTGTCACTTCATGCAGTTCAAATGGTAGATTTCTATAAAAATCTGTGCATTTCAGGTTTCCACATGAGCATACCCATGACATTATCTCATGTTTGTTTGACAGGTCTTCGTCAGCCAATAACACCAACCCTTTCGGCTCAACCTTCTGCTTTGGACTGCAGAGGATGATCTTTGAGGTCAGCACATTTTATGTCTCTGTAGCTTTAGCTGGGATTAAAGTGTACAATATGGATAAAGTTATATGGAAACATGTAGTTCTGAGTGTATCTGGAAGGCCTGACTGCAAGGAACTTGTAGAGATAAGTTGCTTTAACTATTTCCTTTTTTCTATTGGCAGCAGGTCAGAAATGTACCATGCGTTACATAAATTGCCTGCACGCAATTTTAGCATGTTTATCACCATTATTATAGCAGTGCTATAAAACTGGTTTGAGTCAAAAGGTCATCAGAATTTAATCTATTTGCATTTTGAGTGAAATGGTGCAAGAAGTGTTTTCTGAAATGAAATGTGCACACACTTCTGTGTGTTCGGCTTAAAAGAGACAACATGATGAGGTTTGGCTGCTCCCCTTAACTTTTCTGGAAGCAGTGTAGCAAAAGTTTTGCTATAGTCCACATTCGTAACCTTCACTTTAAATTTTTCCCCTCCTCAGGTGATGCAGAATAACCACATAGCATCGGTAACCCTCTACAGTGCTCCACGGACCACCAGTCAAGCCCGACCTGAGTCCAGCAGTAGTTCCCACTAAACAAGTAACCAGAACCACATCCTATTTGGCCTGTCCTGAATCCAGTACTTCTACTGACTGAATTTCTAATCCAGAGCCAGATTCTCAACCATGCAGACCTAACCGAACAAAGTTACTCTTACCCAGCTCAGATGCTACAGTTTGAACAGAGAAACATCTAAAATCAGACGTGACATATACCAAGTTCTCCTGCTGGATACTGAGACTCATTCTTGATCATCAGGCACACCCAGTTAGCACAGCAAACCCAACTCAGATGATCCCAGGACATCCGAAATCTAGTCACATAGTCTCAGTGCTGGACCATCGAGCATTTTATCTTGGTTAGTCCAGTTATCCCAGTGGTGCTGCAAACTTCTGTATTCTGGTAGAGCTCAACTGTTTCCTGTTTCCATCCTTTGGCTGTTTTCACCCACCGAAAGAAAAAAGTTTGCCCAGACTGTAAGCTGGCACTAGTATTATGTGACAGTAGCCTCCATACCATTGTGGTGATGAGAAGAGGGCTTGTGTTTGAATGCACCTGCCGCAAATCTCAATCTCTTTAACATCAACGTAAATAATGCCACCACTAGAAACTGCTGAGGCCAGAGTCTTGTACTCACATCAATCTGCCACACTGCCAGCCCAACCACTACCGTCGGTCTTCCTGCCTCAGCTTCAGACCAACACCCAAAATTCGGATGCCTCCAAACTCCAAAAGCTAAACCAGTTCGGCCCAACCAAGAGCTATCAGAGCTAAACACAGTGAAAGCTGCTGAGGACTTTAACCAAAAACAGAAAAAAAATCCTAATTTGTCATACAAGAAAAGAAGCACTCTTGCACTCAGGGTTTGGATGGAGATGTGGTCCTGAACATAACCTGCTCGATGTCCCGCCCACTCAAACCATGAGTGAAGCCTTTTGAAGAGGATCGGTTCACAGTTTTTCCCCCCCTCTTCCTCTTCTTCCTTCAACTTTGTTCAGTGGTGCCCACCAGCCCACACACACACACATACACAAGCACACACAGGCACACACACAAGCACACTTAAAAGCAGTAAACACTCTTTTAATCCGCGCTGCTGTTACCATCGGCTCTGGACGTTGGCATGTGTGTCCCCCTGCTTACACACACTCAGAAATGAGTATCTGCATGTGTTGGGCTGCTGATTTTTGAAAGTGACATTTCAACAGACATTAATTTAAGCTTGCACATGGCATTTCAATACTTTCACTACTATACTCATGTATTCCCAATACATGAAAGGTGGTTTATCTTTTTAGCCTTTTATGCGTGAAGCAGACAGACATGCAGGCATGACACAAGAATTTGCATGGACTTGGCAGACTTTCTTCAACAAGAGGAGACTTAACTAGAAGCACAAACTGACAGCCTGTTTTGTTTGTTTGATTATATCTTGCATGT
>VUQH01033320.1:0-17977 GCA_015106775.1 Etroplus canarensis | reverse complement strand
GTCTAGGGGTAGCCAACCAGTCAGAGACCAAGAGCCACATTTTTTACTGTGTTACCGCAAAGAGCCACATCATACACATGGGCACACAGGAACCTCACCCATCCCTTCCTCTCACACACACACACACACACCTCTGCTCATCCAGATTTATTGTAAATGTCACACACCAACATGATAATGACAGAAATTGACTCCTACAGTACTAAAACCACAGGCCAGTCACTTTCAACAATGAACATTGTGTGCACTGTCTCACACACACAAACTCTCAGTTCAACCAAGTCCACAAACAAAAATATAATAATTTACAATAGTGTTTTTCTTTTACTATGCATGTTGCTTAGTGGGACTTCTGGCATTCCTTGCCTTGAACAATCCTCTTCAAATCTGGCTTGTATTCCGTTGTTGCCACTCGAAGCAATTCTTTCACATGGGCTTTTCGAGATATGCAAGTTGCCAGTGCCATACGCACTAATGTATCCACATACTGTACCATCAGAGATGGGGGCTTTTGAACTGAGCACTGATAATCAGCTGGTTGTTGCCTGTGTCCCAGCTTCTTTGAGATGTGTTGCTGCCATCCAACTGAAGATGAGACAGTATTCTTAATGAAATAGTAAATGTCTCACTTTTAACATTTGATATTTTTTCTATGTTCATTTTGAGAATAAAATATTGTTTGTATTTCTTTATATCTTTGCATTCAAAGCATTTAGAAAAAGAGGGTCAGAGTTCAGAGCAGATGTCAGCAAAGGACCAAAAGAGCTTGACCGAGGTCTTCATTAGGCGAGTGTGCATTTGCTATTAACATGTTTCTTAAAATGAGCAGCAGATGTCCTATAACATTTGCTTTAATCTGACTTTGTTGCCTTTGTATATTTTAGTTAAATCTAATTTGTCATAGTAGATTAAAGCCTGGGAAACAGCTGTGAGCGAGTCTGTTTAACTACATACACAGTTTTTCTCTGCACAGTCAGTCATGTAGGCCAGAAAATCTTGTAAGGTGCTGTTAAAAGAAAAAGTTCATTACTTTAACCACTATGTTGTTAGTATTTGAATAAAAATAATATCTTACATCAAATGGAAATTAAGCCCGTCAATATGCATGTTCATGACTGGAAGGCTGCTTGGCATTAAACTTGCTAGAACTGATACATTCCTGCAGCCTTTTCTAAGTTTATTAAAAGAAAATTAACAGTGTACCTAGTGGTTAATAATGTGACAGTAAAATCATCCAGCTGTAATTCTTAGGAGCACTGTAGCTGAATCCAAAAGAAAAGAAGGCAGCATGGGGAAGGGGATTAGTGAGTGCAAGGCCAGCATATGAGATTTGTGCAGTCCTGCAGAGGTCAGCTTCTCCTGACCAAAGCAGAACCGTGGAAAGCCTGTCCCCATGTCTCAGACACATGCCATTTTTGACTAAAGGTTCAAAGGATGCATCAGGAAGTTTAAAAAAGTTTTCTCCATAAAGTACTGTTTGTCTAAAAGAAGAAATGCCTTTGACATTAAAACTGGGACATTTGCCACATACAGTATCCCTTTGCTCACCATGCAGGTCTCTAAAATATGGGGCATTTCTGCTCAGCTCTTAGTAGACTTCCTTTTTTTTTTGTTTTAAAGAAAATTGGCTTCGTGAGCTCATCACAAAGCACTGAATCCATTTCTTTATACTTCATACATATGTGTCTTACCTCTAGGGTGGTTCACAAATTCAGCTAAGCTCAAGTTGCTGTGGGATATCACAGTAGGCGAGGTGCAAGTGAAAAAAATGCAACAATGGCAACATTTAAATAATGGCCTGCCCGAGGTTATCTGAAGAGAATCAAGGCTGAGATTCCTGCATAGGTTTTGACACCACCACTTTAACTGCCATAGCATGTTAGGTGTGAGAACTATCAGACCACAAACACAAAATGTGTTAAATGTGGTGTAGTGTAGTTGATGCTGAAACATCAACTCATTTCAAATCAAAAATTTTTGCAGATGCATTTACTCGTTGTAGCCATCCTCATATGTACCCACAGCTGTGGCCAGTGGCATTTATATTATAATAAAGTCCACATATTTATTTGTATACAGTCATAATCGTGAGCTAGACATTTTGGCAAATAAGCCTATTTGCAGTTCTGCTAAGAGTTTAATGGGAAGATGGGAGTGTCAGTGTGTACAGTAAACATTAATCTTAAGAAGTTTATTTGATGTACCACAAAGACTGGAACTGGAAGAACTCTGTGAGAGGAGTTACAAAATGTATCTACTAACTACAGCTTTTTAATTACCATGTTATAGCATCTTCTTTGTTTAATCTGTGTAAAATGAGTTAAAATAGGCAGATATGATTCTGTGTTGCAGGGCAGTCTTGGTTGACATGCCTCTGCAACATCAAGTGAATGTCTGGGACAGTGCTTCTGAATTGGCAGACTGGGGTGGTGGTCTCCCTTTTCAAGAAAGGGGACCAGAGGGTTTATTCCAACTTCATAGAGATTACACTCCTCAGCCTCCCTAGGAAGATCTTTGTCTGTATACAGGGGACAAGTGTCCAACCATTTAGGATTCAGGAGGAGCAAAGCAGTTTTCGTCTCGGTTATGGAACACTGGACCAGCTCTTTATCCTCTCAAGGATATTCGAGTGTGTGTGGGAGTTCCTCCAACCAGTCTATATGTGCTCTGTGGATCCGGAGAAGACAGTCAGCCATGTCCCTCAGGGTGTCCTGTGGGGGCTCCTTTGGGGAGTACAGAGTGTCACATCCATTTTTGTGGGCTATGTAGTCCCTGCACATCCATTGTGAGAGCTTGATTTGCAGGACTGACAATAAGTAAAACTGCAAACCGAGACTGATGGAGTCACACACCCAGGACTGCCCTTTGTCTCTGTTTCATTCTGTTTGAAATCTTTGAGTGGAGGGTGTTGGGTTTGGCGGTCTTAGAATCTTTTCTCTGGTAGCCTCACTGAGCCATGACTTCCAGCTTGCACTGGAGCAGTTTGCAGTGTAGTATGAAGTGGCTGGGATGAGAATTAGCACCTCCAAGTCTGAGGTCATGGTTCTCAGCTGTAAAAGAGCGGGAGTGCCCACTCCAGGTTCGGAGCAAGTCACTGCCCCAAGTGGAGGAATTTAAGTATTACGGAGTCTTGTTCACAAATGAGGGGTGAGTGGAGTGTGAGACTGACAGACGGACTGGGATGTCACAGGTGTGAGTCACGGGCAAAACAAGATGGTGGGTTTTTTGACAGGAGATTTGTTCAAGTCTTTGGATCCACCCTACTTAGCAGTGTAAGTATTTAACCAAGTCTGAGTAATGTGGATAAACTCACGTCAGCAAACTACAGTAGACTGGAAGGGACAAAGTTACTACGCGAATTTCATAATGGTAAAGTAAACGCTGATGCTAGAATAATTTCCTTTAACCAGTATTTACATTTAAAAAGTTTTATAACCCATATAAAATGCATAACATAATGGTATATTTTTAGATTTGCAAAGTGGCTCTCTATGTTGTGTTCACTCCACTGTCAAGCTGTTCTCACGCCTGGAGTAGCCACTGTCATTGATTATACAGGAAGCATAATGTTAGAGCATCCACTCTGTGAATTCCGTAGAAGTCACGCATGCAGTAAAGTTATTCTGTTGGTCTGGTGATTAACTAGCAGCTTTAGTTTCTTCCCGCAGAAAGATTTGAAAGTTTCCTTTGCAGTAAGTGTGGTATTATAAAGGATTGATTGGTGTTTGTTTTATTGGACTGTAATGCATTCTCCCTCTGATTCACAAGCTTTTCTAAATGTTTCATGGAAAACAACAAGAGGGCTTCTACACGCCTTTTCTTAAATTTATGGTGAGCATGCAAGGAAGAGGAAGTGAAGAGCATTGTCTACTGTGACAACTCTATTAATTTTTTCCAAGTTTTTCAAGTCAAGTGTTTTCTTCCTACTTCATCAGAAATCATGTGAGGCGTGGTGCCGGAAGTGTTGCTGGTGTTTCTTACCCTTGCAGATAAGGGGCCCAGTGATCCTTATAGGGATATTTAGCAGGTTACCTATTAGTATGTAGTGCAACAATCTTGTTACAAAGATCTTCCGTGAGTTCCTTCGTCCCAGTCTCTTAGGAGATGTTTTTACTTTAATGTGAAAATGAAAGTTTTCACAGGACTCTATGAAGTCTTGTGAAAAACTACGTGCACCCTGTGATTCCATAGCTTTTAGAATCACCTTTAGCAGCAACAACTAGAAGTAATTTTTTTTAATGATTTTTTCAGTCTCTCACATTGTTGTGGACTAATTTTGGTCCACTCTCCTTTACAAAGTTGCTCCACTTCATTGAACTTTATGGGCACAGCCCCCTGAAGGTCTTGCCACAGCATTTTTGGCCAAGTTGAGGTCTGGATTCAACCCAGTCCAAACCTGTTTTTTTCTCTTTCTCTTCTTTGCAGATGTACAGATGTGTTTGGGATCATTGTCCTGTTGTATAATCCAGTTTAGGCCAAGCTTAACATTATATACAGAGGAGCTCCTGGTTGACTCAGCGACTACAAGGGGCCCAGGTCCTGCAGCTGCAAATCAAGCCCAAATCATCATCGCTGCACCACCTCGCTTGACAGTTGATACAAGATGTTGTCTAATGTGCTGTTTTTAGTTTTTCACCAAACACAGTGCTGTGCTTTATGGCCAAACATCTCCATTTTGGTCTTGTCTGTTCAAAGGATATTTTTCCAGAAGTCTTGTGGTTCGTTCAGATGCAACTTTGGAAACCTAAGCCATGCCTCCATGCTCTTTTTTAACAGAGAGGCTTTTCCTTGTTATCTTTCCACACAAACCATAATTGCTCTGCCAGATTGTGCTGGAGGTCTCTTCCTATTAAAAGTGAGTTCTTCCTTCCTGCAGTCATCAAGTGCTCACTTATAGGGTATTGTCTGACTGTTTAGGTTTTCTCTCTAATACTGTAGGGTATTTACCTCACAGTATAAAGCACCTAGAGGTGATTTTTGTTATGAAGTGGCACTATATGAATAAAAATAAATGGAAAATTTTAGGCGTTTTCTAATGTATTGCCGTAAACTTTAACATTTAACTTTAACATGCAAACTGAAGCCTGTAAAGTCTGAAATGTAGCATTTAGGTTTTTTAAAAAATGGAAATTTCTTTGAGCATTGCACGGTCTGAGCTTGGGTAATTTTGCTGGGACGTCCACTACTGGGTAGATTGCGGCACTGTGTTAACACACACCTGAATGCTCCAACAGGCTGCCAAACCTTCTGTTTTTATAGAGCTGGCCACACTGGTTGATGGTCACTTGCATAACATGCATTTGATTAATGCCACCTGGCTGCTAGTAAAGATGTATTCAGTTTTTTACAGGATTGCATAGGGTCCTGTGAAAACTCTCTTTTTCACACAATTGTATGTGACAGCTTGGCAACTGATAATTGCATATTTGCATTGAGAGATGAATAAGCCTTTGTCTAACCCATCAACATGTACTAACCCATATGAATCTATTGTAATTTGCACAAGTAGGTGCAAGGTAGTGAAACTGGCTGATGCCTTGCCTTTCCTTACTTTGCCTTGGGGTAATCTTATCTTCAGAGCTTAAAAAATTGAAATGTTGGGTAATTATTCCCTCACTGTGGACACCTGTCTGGACATCAAAACGTAAATGTTGCATTTTAAGCATTTTTTGCATGGAGATTCTTTAGGTCTAGACTTCAGCTTAGTCCACATATCAAGTTATCGGCATTTTGTAACTTACAGTTACATTCCCGTCAGTAATCGCTTCATTGCCTGAAAGTTTAGATTAGTTTAACACAGTACCTGCCCGCTTTGCATTGCTTTACCTTTTGTCACTTACAACTCCCTGAATTCCACTGACATTCCATATCACTGCTAGTCTTCTTCTGTGTGTACGCCTCATGTAAAAGAACTGTTTGCTTTCTTCACTAGTCCCACAGAAGCTCCCCAGCTCAATATAGACTGATTTGAGACAATTCTAGACAGTACATCATTTTCCTTTCTAGCTATGCCGAGAGTGCATCTGAGCATGGCAGCATGTACGCTGAGGAGTGCTTTGAGAAACTCTGAGTGTGCACAGGGGATCAAGTGAAAACAGAGAGAGAGAGAGAGAAATGTACTCAGCACATAGTGTGCAACAGTGAGCAACATCATCTTTCACTGATCTGTTATTTGAGGAGAAGGGAGGGGTTAAGCACTGAAGGCTGTTCAGGGCAGCATTCAGCCTGCTGGGAAACACGGGCTTCCCTTCTTCCTAATTAACAAGTACTTGACAGAGCCACTCAAACAAACAAGGCAACGGAGCACACAGCAGCCATCTGCAACAGCCTCGTCTGCTGGGGCTTTGATGCTGATTTGAGCCAATGATGAAGTAAGTCACACTGACATCGGGCTATACGCAGGCCTTTGAAGGGAGCCACACACGATGGCTAACAATCTGTGCCGCAAGATGACAACTCCACAGAAATAAAAACCCATCTGACAGCGGAGAAGAAACTCGAAAGCTCAGATAAAAACAGAAAAAAATCTCTTGAAACCCTATATGCGTGCGAGTACCTGAATGAAAAGGAAGATGCACTGTAATGTGATATGTGTCATAAGTGCGTTGGGGGGAGTCTGCCTCAGGCAACTTTGTGACATGAGCTTATTGATCTGATTCAGTGCCCCCACCCCAAGACTCTTTGGTATCAGCTCAGAGAAGGTTGCCAGTTCTGGCTGCCACCCAGCCTCCTCCTGCATCTGACAAATTACTTCCACTGCAGACGTGATGATAAAACTCTGCCATTACTGGTAAACACTGATTCATTACTCACTGTAAAAAAAGCTGTTGTGTTGATTTTTGTGCCAAACAAAGTAATCTGTATTATGGGGGCTCAGGAGGAGATCTGTTGCTTGTTTGTCACTTTTAAAAGTTAATCTTTGCTCTTTTCAGGGCTGACACAGCCGCTATGCCCTTTTTTTTCAAATGTGAAAAAACATGCTCTACTTTGGAAAGCACATACATAGTTTGGGGAAATTAATGGGTCCTCTTAATCATTGAATTCAGGCATGTGTATAGAATCAAGGGTCGAGCATTCAGTATGCCCTTACAAATATTTGTAAAAGAATGAGTGGTTCTCAAGAGCTGTCTGAATTCCAGCGTGGTACTGTAATTTGATGTCATCATTTCAGCAAATCAGCTGATAAAGTATTTGGGAACCACAACAACTCAACCACGAAGTAGCAGACTACAGAGCGGGTTAGCTGAATGTGTAAAAGTTGCCAGTGTTCTGCAGACTGCAAAGTTCCAAAACTCCTCCTTTCATCAGTGCAAAATATTGGAGGTAGAAACCTCATGGCATAGATTCCTATGGCCAAGCCACTACATACAAGCCTTACATCACCATGTATAATGCCAAGCATTGGATGGAGTGGTGTAAAGCAGGCTGCCACTGGACTCTGGAGCAGTGGAAATGCGTTGTGTGGAGTGATAACTCCCACTTCTCTATCAGGAAGTCAGATGGATGAGTCTGGGTTTAAGAAATGCCAGGAGAACGTTACCAGCCCGAGTGCACTGTGCTAACTGTAAAATTTGGTGAAGAAGGGATAATGCTATGATGTTGTTTTTCTCTGGTAGGCCTGGGTCTCGTAGTTCCAGTGAAGGGAAGCTTAATGCTTTTGGGCAATTCCATAGTTCCAACTTTGTGGAAACAGTTTGGGAAAGGCTACTTTCTATTCCAGCATGACTGTACAGTGCACAAAGTAAGGTCCATAAAGGCATGGTTGAATGTGATTGGGGTGGAAGAACTTGACTGGCCTGCACAGCGACCTGACCTCAGTCCCATCTAACACTTTTGGGATGAACTAGAAAGGAGAAGGCCCTCTCATCCAACATCAGTTTTTGACTTCACATATGCTCTTCTGTATCAATGGGCAAAACTTCCCACAGACACACTCCAGAATCTTGTAGAAAACCCTTCCAGAAGAGTGGAAATTGTTATAGCTGTGAAGGAAGGACCATCTCCATTTTAATGCCTGTAGATTTAGAATGAAATGTCATAAAAGCTCCTGTGACTTAATGTTTTGTTCCAATAGCGTATCTCTCTGAAGCATGTTTTTGAAAATTTTGATTAGACTGGATTTTATTATTTAAACCCGTATTAATCTATAGTTTATATATAATGATCACATTCAGCAGCTACACATAATATGAAATGTGTTAGTAATGATGATAAACCCACACACAATTTTCACCAACTCTGCAGTTTCTCTCTGCTCTGTTTTCATTTATTGCATCTTGCAGTTCATTTTTTGTCCCAGATCTTTACTGTTTTCTTCATATTCACTGTAATCAACCTCATTTTTGGTGCAACAAGCAGATGAGTTCAATTAAAGATTTTCAGTAACCATACCGGAAACCACCCAGTTCCAATTAGCAGTCAGACAAAGTTAGTGGCTGTAAGTGAATGAAGCATGTTGCATCATGTGACCTCGGGAGCTCATGGACACAAAAACAGAGCTAAAGCTAAAAAAAAAAGGCATTTGGTGCTGAAAATGCCATGTGAATGTTTAAAGCTAAAAGACTTTTACTGCATATACTGAGATGCTCGAAATGTCTGAAACTCAAGATGAACAAGCTTAATTGCATTGCATTACACAAAATTCTATTCTATTAAATTCAATTAAATTTTATTTATATAGCACCAGTTCACAACAAAAGTCATCTCAAGGCACTTTACACTGTAAGGTAAAGACCATACAGTATTAAAGAAAAACCCCAACAATCAGACGACCTTCGACCTTCTAAAGTGTAAAATTAGCAGTATGGGAAACTGGAGGAAGCAGAAAGTGATGAAATCTGAAATTGCTTAAAAATATATTTGCACTGATGTACAGTTAAAAAACTGTACCTAATAAAGTGGCTGGAGAGTCTGAATGGGCAGATGAACAGGTATATCTAACAAAGTGGCTGGTTATTATAAATGTGATTTTGAACAGATATACCTAATATATTTATTTATTTTATTTTACCCTGTACGGTTTTTTACAAATCTTTTCCAGACATAATTTTTCATAATTTGGGGTGTATATAGATATCGTAGGTTCCTTTTCTATACAGTATATTTCTATTTTTCAGTTACTGTATTTACATGTATCGGCCCGATGGCGAGGCAATGCACCAAAATTTAATTCCAGTGTGTGCTAGTGGTATATGTTTTGAATAACAATAAGGCAACTATTCTATTCTATTCTGTTCTATTCTATTCTATTCTATTCTATTCTGTTCTTCTATTCGAATAAAAGTGACTCGTTAGTCTACACAGTGAAACAGGTGTGCCTAATAAAGTGACTGGTAAATGTGGGAGTTTCCCATATAGTGTATGTCCATACTGTAAAACCCAGACAGTGAAGGACACTGACAGACAGATGGATAAATTGGTTTAGAGAGGCCGAAAATGTCTGCAGATCCATTACATGCAGAGCCTCATAAATATATTTAAGCATTTGTCAGAGAGAGAGACAGAAAACATACTTCATGATGATCCAGAGTGATCCAGAAAGAACAGATCTGAAAATGGTCCAGTTTAATGTGCCAGTCACAAACAAGCTGATCCCAATGGAGGGGCCACAAACAAGCTCCCTCCAAGGGAGAAAGACAGCTTTATATGCAGCTCGATACACAAAGAGACCACCCTAGAAAATGCAGACAAAGACCACAGCTCCCAGTGAAAAAGCTTTCCCACCAGGAGTAGTCATGTGTAATCCCAGTTTTTGACAGTAGTTTGAAGATAATGCTGTATGTACTATATTCCTCAGTGTTTATGAATAAATACCTTGTCAGTCAGAAACGTTTTCCAGAAACGTCTGGTTGGTTTCCAAAATGCAATAAAAGCAAACATCTGTTATATGTTCAAACAAACCTTTATTCAATTGACATAAGTACAAAGTAAAGATTTTCAATAGTTTCACTGACCAACTTAGCTGTATTTTGCAAATATACATAAATGTAGGATTTATTGTTAAAATAAGATTGAAAACTATATAAAACATTTAAGTAAGTTTGTAAGACTCCACGTTAAGCAGGCTAATTGGGAGTAGGTGAAGTATTCGTGATTGTGTATTAAAGTAGCATCCAACAAAGGCTCAGTTTTTGCATGCCAAGATGGGTCATGGCTCACCCCATTGTGCCAAAAATTTGTGAGATAATTAATTGTTAGCCAGTTCGAAAGGAACATTTCTCAACACAAGACTGCAGAGAATTTAGGCCTTTCATATATAGTGCAGAATACTGTGAAAAGATTCAGAGATTATGTGAAGGGCATGGTCAAAAACCACTGTTGAATTCAGGTGATTCTTAAGCCCTCAGACAGTACTGCCACTGCCACTATTTTGGAAAATCATTGTCACATGACACAATCTGTCAGTGCATCCAGAAATCCAGAACCCTATGCAGGAAAAACATGGAGTCCTCTGGTCCCCGGCTAATCTCAGATGGACCAAAAGACTATAGGATCCTGGTGTGGTCAGATGAGTTCATGTTTTAGCTCATTTTCAGAAAAAAAGGGTGGTTGAGTTCTCTCTGCCAAAGATGAAAACAACTCTCCAGTTTGTTATCGGCAAAAGGTGCAAAAGCTAGAATCTCTCATAGTGTGGGGCTGCATCAGGGCCCACAGCATGACTGAGTTATATGCATGTAATGGCACCACTGACTCAGGCTTATATCAGGATTTGAGACTATGTTTACACTGCAGGCAAAAATGGCCAAAATCCAATTTTTTTGCCCTTATGTGACCCGTATCTAATTTTTTTTGTGACAGTCTAAACAGTGCATATCAATCTGGCAAGATCAAATGTAAACAATGGACCAAACGAGCATGGCAGACAGCATTAATGGAGCTAAGCAGAAAGAAAGTGAGGTTTCACACACACACTGACACGTGTAGCATCCTTATTTACTTCCATAAACACAGTGCGTCGTGTGTGACGCCACGCCTTCTTCTGTGCATGCGTGTCACTTCGGGGCTGTAGACTGTTCACACTGGAGTCTGATGGTGCTCAAATTTAATTTATAATGTGAACAACCACGAAAAATAATCCAGTCTTAGCAAAAAAAAAATGAGAATTGAGATTTAAGAACTGCAGAGTAAACGTAGCCTTAGAGAGACATATACTGGCATCAAGGTAACATCTCTTCCTGGATCCTCCATGCTTATTTCAGCAGGACAATGCCAGAACACATTCTAGATGGACTACAATGGCATGGTTTCATAGACACAGAGTGTGTGTTTGACTGGCCCGCTGCCAACTAAGGTCTATCTTCTGTATGGAGCATCATGGATGGAGAGGTGAACCAGACAATGGACTGTAGACTGTTGAGCAGCTGAAGTGCTTTATCAAGAAATAATGGACAAAATTTCCAATTGTAAAACTACAACAGTCAGCATTCTCAATGGCAAAATAATTGAAAAGTGTTGTGAAAGGTCCCTGGTTTGATCCTAGGTGGGGACACAAGCCCCTCTCACCACGGAGGGTTGCGTCAGGAAGGGCATCCGGTGTGTTTATACACCAGATAAAGACACCTCATATGGACAGATATAAATGCATAAAAATTAAAAAGAATGTATAAAAGGGTGTTGAGTACGAAGCAGCCATGGGCTCCTTGATGTCCTTACTTCCGGGGCCCTTTATGTGGTACTCATGGGTCAGAATACACTCAGCTTGAGCTCAACCATTAGTTTGATCCCAACTACATGCTTTATCATGGTGGAATGAACTGACAGAAAGACAGACAGGCTCACAAGGGAAAAACAGCAGCCATGCTGTCACAGATGGTAATTATAGCCACAAAAGGCAGGGGGCTTTGCTTTTGCTCTTTGAACTGACCTCATTCAGCTGGACAAACAAAGTGATTCTTACTTTGTCAAGTAGGAGCACAAAAGTATGTGTGATTTGAATTTGTTAAAAAGATAAGAATTACTTCTGCCCTTTTCGCGTGTGTACCTCTAATGACTGTGATAGAAGCTAGTTTTGATAGTCACTTTTAAAATCAGAAGCATACCACGGCTCATCTCTTGTGTACCACCGATTTGCAAACTGTCCACACCCACTCCTTCCCAGCACTTGCACAACTGTGCTGTCACTTCTTGCCAGACCTGAACAGTAAGAAAGAAAGTGACGGCAGTAAAAGGCCATTTTGAACCCCCTGGGAGAAGATAAGGCAGAAAAGATAACATGCCAACCTTCCTGTAAATGATGCAGACTTTAAAATTCTTGTGTCTGGGTTCTTCATTTTCCTTTCCCTGATAAAAAATGCCTCTTATATCCAACAGAAAGTCTGCGTTATGGCTGGGGAGTAAAATAACTAGAGAGGCATTTTAAATTCAAAAACATCTAACATTTATTTTACCTCCCTTCCAATTCACTCTACACTCCAAGAAAAACTTAAATAAGCAAGGAATAATGTATTGTCTTGATCTGATGTTTTGATTTTAACATCAAAACCTTCTTGAGAAAAAGCACTGAGTTTGAATTCCTACTTATCTGTGTGTGAGAGTACTCCCGCTGGTATGTTTGTCACGTTATGTGCACTTTCAACTGTGTGCATCAGAAGCTCAGTACACATTTTCTGCCAGCAAGAAGCTTCTTTGTATTGTCCTTACATTTTCTTTTTATATATATGAAAGGTCAAAATCACTGAAGTTAGAGACAGCAGGCTGAAAGATGTCTGCACGGAAACACACCAGACAAGATGGAATGGGACAAAGTGCTGTTTGCTGCTACTCTGCATGTGTTTTATGTTGTCAAATTAGCAAGTGCATGCTGAGTAGCAACTCCTGCTGTAGCACGCGGTCCAATAAAATCAAAATAAATTAGACAGTGCTTCAATTACAGAGCGAACTATCAGCAAAAAGAAATACCTGCCAATGTTAGCGTCCAATTGCTTGCCTGCCTTTGTGCATTGCATTTAAACTGGACTGACCCTGCCCATAAAAGGCCACCAACACAAATTTTAACTATCGTACGTAAGTTATCTGGAAAGTTAATTAAAGCACAAATTCACCCAGTTTGCAGGGCAGTGATTTTCATCCGGCTTGCCCAGTTGGGATTCCAGTTTGAGGAGAATTTGAACCAATGCAGTGTGCAGTTGTGGTTCCGCGCTAACACGTCTACACCCGGGCTTTTCCCTTTCGCTTTGAACTGACCTGGCCTAACAGGACAAACAAATTATGTTTAAACGAATTGCTTCTGGACAGTTTTATTTCTTGCACAGATTATTGTAGCTGATAGTTAAGAAAGAAAGAAAGCCATCCTTTATTAGTCCCTCAGATGGGGAAATTTCAAGTCCTCCACTCTATGATGCTATACAGCTACATGCAGTTTTTTAATTATACAAACATGCATTTTTGAATGACACACATGCACAAACAGAACTCTTGTAGACATGCACGGAGAGGTGACAGAGCAAGGAGGGCAGCCCGTGAGGGCACCTGGGGAGCAATGTGGAGGGGTTCAGTGCCTTGCTCAAGGGCACCTCAGCCCTTGAGCAAGGTGCCCAAGGTGCCCTGGGGGTGAACCGTCACCTCTCTAGCTTCCAGTCCATCTTCCATACATAGTGGTTCATATGGGCCTTGAATCTGAGCTTGGCAACATTTTCCTTGTTCCGGCTTTTTCATGTGTTCTGGGTGAGTCTTGAGCGATCAGGCATCCCCTCGGTGACTCTCTGGTTCCCAGTCCAAGTGCCAACAGACTGAGCCACTGCCGCCCCCAGCCACCTTTTACTCCCCCTATACTTCTCAGTTAGTGCTTTTTTTCAGGATGCAGCACCTGAAGTGGTCCCTTGTACTGCAGCTCGTAACGTGCTGGTCACCCGGGTTGAAACGGCTAGTGATGGGGTTGAGTGCACACAAGACAAAAGCAGCCTGGGTCTTAATTCCTTAAGCAAGACTAGCTGGAAATGTTAAACATTTTACTACACAGTCCGTCATCTGGACAGGTCCAGCCTCTTTCTTCTTTTCTTTCTTCCTTTCTTTATTTATTTACAAGACCGGTATAATGAGTGTGACAGGCAGTCTGTGCTCTTGAAGCCCCACCCAGAGGCTCAGCATCAGCAGCCTCTACTGGGCTTTCAAATTCCACACGTGTCACTAATCTACTCATCACCTGCAGTGGATCTAAGAACCAGTCATTCCTCGACATATTGTTGCTACTTCCATTGTGATAATCGGGCTCTAGGTGTTTTGTTTGTCTTCTGAACTTTAGGCTACATTCACATCGCAGGTCCTAATGTCCAATTCAGATTTTTTTGTGGAGATGCATGGTTGCTTGCATTATAATTTAAATGCAACCCCCATCAGACAGTCAACGGCCTTGAAGTGACCAGCATGCACAGAAGAAATGACATCACATGCAGTATGCTGTGTTACTGGAAGTAAATAAGGATGCAACACATGTCAGCGTGTACGTAAAACCTCACTTTATTTCCACTGACTAGCTCCATCAACAGCGTCAGCCATGCTTGTTTTATCTTTTGTTTTGATTGTTTTCATTTTGATCTTGCTGCGTCTCGCCTCCTCCGGTGCAGAATTATGATGTCTGTCTCACTTCAATGACATAAAAGTTGAAATGATGAGTTGAAAAGTTTGATTATTCAGCCTGAGGTCAATTTGAAAAACATCGGATATGTATCCAATTTAGGACCACATATGAAAGTGGCCTGAATGCGATCTGAAAAAATCAGATTTGTGCTGTTCAGACTGTCATAAAAAAAATTAAATATGGGCAAAAACAAGTCAGATTTGGGTCACTTTTGCAGTGTGAATGTAGCCTTACATACTTACTAATCTGAATTCTCATCTCCTCTAGGAGTACCTCTCTGGTGTGTAGTGATCTGGCCCTTTAGCTGTGGCTGCCTGAAGCTGAACTTGGAGCAGAATTGTTTCTTGTGAGAGAGGTGATCGCTTTGGCGATACTATCCTGCTTGGAGAAAAAGAAGGACCCTTACCTGTTAGATAAACTTGCCTGCCTACTCACAAACATCTCTATCCCATCGGCAAATTTACAGGACTGCATTGGTCCTTCAGAGAGCCTACGCACAGCTTCACTCACCGTCATCATGGTGTAGTCATTTACTGTCACCTGATCACAGCATCGTAAACAACCAGTCTGTGGGCTACTCTTGCTTGCTATTGCTGGTCCTTCAGTCAGCCACGGCAAAGATTGGAGTTATAGCTTATAAAGAGCTGAAGTGAAACAGAGTGGTTAAACCAATGAGAAATGATCACTGCAGCAACTCTCTGTGATTTTTCATGCTGGTTTTTTTTTTATGTTTGATGTTTTTCAGGCTCCTTCATCTATATTGAGAACTCTGCTGTCGTTTCCTTCATGTGCCAGCCTACTTTTCAACCAATCAGCATTCGGCATACGCACAGCATCATCTGCATTGATCAACAAATAGTTCATTTTTGGAGGACTGCATGGCAGCACGCTTGCGTTTGTTGCATTCCCCTCTGCATAGGCTAATAAATGTAGTGACAAAACCACAATCCTAAAAATCCAGAATAAGACTAGCCTGCCCACACACTACACAACCAACAAAGGAAGCCATTCCCCAATACCCACCTGCTTGCTAACACTTCACTACTTACATCTACACTAATCTGCCAGTTGCTCTACCAGTAGTTGTTTCTTCCAATAACTCATTTTACATTGACCAGCCTGATTACTCTTCCAGCGTAGCCACTGGGTTTGCTTTTGAGTCTGCCTGTTCTTGTAATCGAAATACCTGGCCAGACATTTTAAAATGGCTTTTCCTGGCTTGAGGTGGCCAGCGGATTTGAACCCATCCTGTGGCTATTGAACGTTTTCTGGCATGCCCTGCTTCAGAAGCCCAAAAAAGTTCATGTTCCTCACCGCACCCCAAATCTTGTCAATCACAAACAATAAAAGGATGTTGAATTTTACTTAAATATATAAGCATATCATCAGCACAATAGCATCAGCAAACTCTTGCTTGTTTGTTTTTCCTAAAAAAAAGAAAGAAAATAAATAGATTTACTTTAGTTTCATGTCATTTTTTCCACCTGGTTGTCCGCACCCAACTGCATGTTTAAAAACCACTGTTGCAATCCAGTGTTATGCATTACTGCTCGCATGGATGTTGAAACCAAAATGACTCAGGGACTGAAATTAATGCCGGGGCACACAGATACTGCACCAGTTCTGTAACCAGTACTAACAGCTGGAGCTAAAAAAGTCGTGGCCCTGGTATAACACTACTGCAGAGAAGTAGGAAGACCTGTCACAGCAGGGAACCATGTTCACACTGATAAAAACAGGTTAAACAACCATAAAACATAAAGTGTTTATATAAGCAGAAGTTAGTTCTGAAATCTATTCAACTTCAAATGTATTTTGTTAAATGCACACAATTCCTCAGGAAAATACGGCAATTAATCTACTCTTTTTCTTGTAACACACAAGTCGTATTATTTCAAAGAAACAGCCCACTGAGTGGCTGCAGCTCTAAATATGAGTCATGTGCATGACTCAAAAAGACTTTCTGTTCCTCTCACTGTAGGGGATTCCTCCTGGGTCATAAACCTCCATGGAATTCAATCCACATCTGTTTTCCCCTTCTTCATTTTTATGCTCGAAACCTCTTCATCCTTGTACATCAGTGCCTACTCTTTCTGTCATTGGGATTTTCAGCTACCGCATTGCTTCACTGTCTCTGTGTCCACAGGAAGTGGTATGTATGGTCTCCGATGATTAACATCCATCATATAAGACTGTTTCCACGGGGATACCATGAGAATAACAGTGCCTGTGAAACATTGGCTAGGCTCCCAACAAAACATCATCCACTCCTTGTCACCCATTTCGCATCTCATTAACCTCCAAGCATAACACATGAGGTATCATATTCATATTCACTCACTCCAAGGCAGTGTTTTTTGTGTTGTGTTTGGGCATCCATAGACTGCAGCTGCTGTCATGAGGAGATAGCAGTTCTCCCGGGGGTTGTTGGTGACCTTGTGCCTCTCAATGAGCTTCTTTCTCATATCTAAACAGAGCAATATCTCCCAGCAGTGCCATCTCTTTCACAAATGGGCACAGCTGCTCATTACTCTTCCTTCATATGTCAAAAAGATGCAGTACACTTCCACTGGTGGCCTAGACAGATATTGTTTTGTGTCACAGATCTAATTTGTCTTGATCTTTGCATTTCCTGTGATCTCTGTTGTGCTTTGTATCAAATCGCTTGACTTGCAGTGACAAAGTTCTGTTAGTGAGTCTGGAAAGGAACACATTTACAACAGTTACTACTGCAAAACAGCAAAATTTTTACTGCTACTTCTGTCTTTTGTAGCCATATTAAGCAATCATACACCGTTACATACAGTATACCTGCCGTGGTGGAGCTATTGGATCTCCTGCCCTTTTCCTCAGCTGCTTTTTTGCAGGTTTGTTTACTATAGCCCCCCAAATTGGAAATATTATGGATAACCAGCACCACCACTGCTACTACAAATCCTTTATGTCATCAAACTATCTGATGCAGGATTTTGAATTGTGGCACAGTGATTGACCTCCATGTGAGCCATTCTGAAAATATGGATTTCCCATAAGGTGATGTTATCTGTAATTTTTTTTAAATTTTATTTTTAGCCATATCTGCTGCTTACATCAGTTCTTAATCATCCAATTTCCATTAAAAAAGAAAGATGTTGACCATGGCATCTAGCTTCACATCACGTCAAGTGTGTTTGGATCAGATCAGCATTCATGAAGAAATTGGAGCTTTCCAGGAGTTGCACTGTGTCTTTGTAGATCTTGAGAAAGCGTATGATAGGGTGCCTGTGAGGAACTGTGGAATTGTATGAGGAAGTCAGGAGTGGCAGAGAAGTATGTGACGGTGGTGCAGGACATGTATGAGGACAGTGAGACAGTGGTGAGGTGTGCAGTAGGAGTGACAGATGGGTTTAAGGTGGGGGTGGG
>VUQH01033319.1:0-11909 GCA_015106775.1 Etroplus canarensis | reverse complement strand
AGGTCTTTAAGATAGGATGGGGCCTGACTGTTCAAGACTTTGTAAGTGAATAGAAGGATTTTAAATTCAATTCTGGATTTAACAGGGAGCTAATGAAGAGAAGCCAACACAGGGGAAATATGACCTCTCTTTCTAGTCCCTGCCAGTACTCTCGTGCAGCATTTTGGATCAACTGAAGGCTTTTTAGGAAGCTTTTAGAACAACCAGATAACAATGAATTACAATAATCAAGCCTAGAAGTAATAAATCCATGAACTAGTTTTTCGGCATCGCGCTGAGACAGGATGTTTCTAATTTGGCAATATTGCGATGATGATAAAAGGCAGCCCTACATATTTGGTTAATGCGAGCACTAAAGGACATATCCTGATCAAAAATGACTTAAAGATTCCTCATAGAGTCACTGGAGGCCAAAGTAATGCTGTCCAGAAGTATCTGGTTAGAAAGAGTGTTTCTGAAGTTTTTAGAGCCAAATACAATAACCTCAGTTTTGTCTGAATTTAAAAGTAAAAGATTGCAGGCCATCCAGGTCTTTGTCTTCAAGACAAGCCTGTAGTTTAACTAATTTATTTGAGTCATCTGGCTTATTGGATAAATATAGCTGGGTATCATCTGCATAGCAGTGAAAATGTATGCCATGTTTTCTAATAACACTGCCGAAGAGAAGCATGTATAATGTAAAGAGTATTGGTCCCAACACAGAACCCTGTGGGGCTAACTTTTGTGTGTGAGGAAGACTCCTCATTTACATACACAAATTGGAATCTGTTAGATAAATAAGATTCAAACCAGCATAATGCATTCCTTTTAATACCAACAGAGCATTCTGCTGTAACCAGGTTTCTGTGAGACAAAAGAAATCAATGTGTTGATTAATTATTAAATCATTCACTAACAGGGACTTAGAAGAGAGAGACCTAATATTCAATAGTCCACATTTAATTGTTTTACTCTCTGGTGCAGATGCAATGGTTACATTATTCTTTCTTTGTGAATTTTTAAGGTCAACTCGTTTTTTACTAATTTTTGGTGTATTTTTTTAGGTGGTCTGGGAGCAGAGACAGCCTCTATAGAGATGGGGTTTTGGGGGGTGTCAGGAGGAGAGAAACTGCAGAGCGGCGTGTAAGAATCACCTTGTTGAAGCAAAAATACTATTTTGTGCCTGTCAAACTGTTATTTTTTGGCATTTTCATACATTCAACTAAAGAAGTGGAAACAAAATATGTGTTTGCAACAGGCTTCTAGAAACAAAGTGCCTAAAGATTACAATTTAAAATTGTTTCTTTTCTCAGTTGCTCATTAGATGTAGACACAACACTGGTTGTTAGGTGCCTTTTTTATACTTAAATGATTCATAGGTCTATATGAAGCAACTTAAACAAAAAACAAAAAGAAAAAAAACATTCATCTGAAAATGGTTATGTAGAAGGACAGGACTGAAAATGAGTAAAAAAGCAGCCACTGTCCGCAGAAAAAGCTTTGAAAGACCTCCAGAAAGAAAGAACTATTGCTCAAGACTACGTTTACATTACAAGAAAGTCTGGGTCCTTGGAAGAAAATATAAAGAAATGGAAGAAAATATAAAGAAATGAGGGGTGCTACAAGACATTTGGATATTACTCTATACTAAACATCCCAGTTATTTTTCTTATCCAGTGAGCTAATTTGCCAAAATACTGAGTACACTGAGATATGAGAGAATTTTCAAAGCTTGGCTTACTTTTAGAAGTAGTGTGTATATTTTGTATGGTCCAATCTTCACCGATAGATGGCCTCAGATGAAAACGTGTGGACTTTGCGTGCACCTCAAACGCTGCTTGTTGGTGCATTCACATGCTCCCCCTGAGCTGGGACGTCAGAAATTCACTACGTAAATGTGATCTGTTGCGTATTATTCTGAAAAATAAAAACAGACTTGTGCTAGGACTTGTTTGGTTTGTCCTTGTGGTTTGCTGACTGGGAGTATGTCGTTGAGTCTCACCACCACCTCACACCTGTTTACACGGGTCCGTCGTACGGCTTGTGAAGCGTCATGTTTCCGATGTTTCCGTGAAAGTAGCACCGGTGACGACGTGAAGGGAACTCCCTGCTTCTCAGTCACAACCGCCTATCCATGAAAACAGCAGACGGACAGAGGAGAAACTCACACCACATTGCGGTACTTAGCGGCACGGCTGAAAAGAAGACCTTTCAACATTTCGACGGCAAGGTAAGTACAATAGTCACATCTGTTATTATCCATTTTGTGGCTCTTGCTGTGGCTCCAGAGTCGTGTGGAGGTAAGCGGTGAGTTAATGTGTTAACTACGCCGTTGTATGATCTGTTAAATAAACACCGCTGTGTAGCAACAGCTGCTCCCTTGTGCTTTACGACCACTTCTTATCTGTCCCTGAATTTCCGAACCTAGTGTTAGCTGACTAAGCGCACTATTGCTCACTGGCCTTGCGGTGACACATTTAATCGGTTATGGGCGACAAGCGTCCCGTTACCGCTCCTTACAAATCCAGCGACAGAGAAGCTACGCCCAGGGTATTCAGTTTATCCCGAGGCGGTCACTGATGTTGAGCTTTTACTTGCAAATTCACACTTTCTGTTTGCTGGCAAATCACAACCACGCAGCTAACTGTTTTCTCAGACCGCCCTGTGAATACAAGAGCCCCAGCTGGACCGTGTTTTAGCTAGCAGGCTAGCTCGCTGAAATACTGAAGACGCCAGCTTGTATGTCTATTTTTAGGTGATCAGACTATAAGCTTTTAAGCCACACTATAGAACGACTGCTAAGGCCTTGGTGTGAATGAAAGCAGTGTTTTTAGCCCGCTAAGCCGCCCGAGTCGACCATTATTTTGATGTAAACCTCTAAGGTGTGCCTGTTAACGTTACAGAGGCGGCGGATCTGGGGATGGCTGCATTTTCAGCCCCCTCCCTGTGTTTCCCAGTAAATATTAACCCACAGCTGAAGATAGACAAACATTTGCTCTAGCTCTACGAGTCTCAGCAGAGCAACATTTGCCTCTGTTTTCGCTTCTACCTGAAGAACAGGGCGGAACGGCTGACCTGACATAGCACTGTTTTCCACTCACGGCAACAGACAATAGACCTTCAACTGAAGGCCAAGATGAGGGGAAAAGAACGATAACAGATGTGTTTAAATAACTATCTTCTGAAAGAAAAGATTTCCGCTTTATTAGCTTTGTATGACAGCCTGTATTCACTCAGGACACAAGGAAATCCCCTGAAGGCAGTCACCAGTCAAAAGGGACAGTGATCGAAATGAACAGGGAGATGTCTGTGTCAAGAAATTGTTGAGAAAGCAACTCTCCACTGGCATAAAGAGTGTGACTGCAGGCAAAATGTTAAATGGGGTTTATTGTCACTGTACTCAGAAGCTTTGCAGAGGCTGCCTTGTTGCACAAGGAAAGCATGTCACAGACTGCACAAGCACTTGACCATCTAGCATTTTTATCCTTTAGTGGAAAAAAAATTGATTTATTTTCTCTAGACACTGTTTTTTTCACTTATTGGCCAACAATACCTTAGATCAGGAGTCTTGAACTCACGACTCTGGAGCCACATGCGGCTCTTTTGCCTGTCTCCAGGGACTGCCTGTGGCTTTGCCACAAACTAGATGAATGTAAAAATGTATCATCTTTATTTTGTTAAACCTCAGTAGCGGTAGCAAACAAGGATACAAACGCATAAATGGCTGGTCCTGAGTCCCCCATGCAATGGCTTCAAATCCAAAACATAAATTGTGGAGGAAAATGTAGAATTTAAACTGTTAGTTTGGAAAAATTTGTTTGCTTTCACCACCAAAGTTGCTTGAACTGTGGCTCTAGGTTCCTATTTTTTGTTTACTTTTACTACATTTAAAGCTTTTGGGCTGTGTTTTTATTAATTATTATCAAAGTAGGCTCCTTTGAACTTGATCCATTTCCGCCGACACAAGTGGGTCTCAAAGTCGCCTGCAGAGCTTTAAAGCTACTATGTTTCAAAGTAGGCCTAAGCTCGTTGTTGGATATTTTCTCTTCCACTTCACAATTATTTCATTTTGTTAGTAATAATAATAAGTAAATAATAAATAGCAACTATCATACCAATTTTTATCATAACATTTTTGTTATGATAGCTCTATAATTCCATAAATACAAAAAAAACATGACCAGTTGTAATTAAATGCAAATTTAATGCACTAAATAATCATATATAGCTGCAGCATCACATGACATAAAGGATTTTAGTTACGCCTGTTAGTGATGTAGGCTCATTTATGCATAATGGGCTATGACACCTTCATTATGATGAGAGAATATAAACTTTATGTATCCCCAAAGAAATTGGAGCTGCCAGGCAAGAGGAAAAAGGGGAGACCACAGAGAAGGTTCATGGATGTAGTGAAGGAATATATGTAGAGAGCTGGTGTGAGGGAGGAGGATGCAAGGGATAGAGTGAGATTGAGGTAGATGATCTGCTGTGGCAACCCCTAAAGGGAGCAGCCAGAAGACAAAGAAGAATTATACCTCAAAAAAGTATTTTGCTACAGCAGGCAAACATTAAGTTCAACACACAAACATGTAATAAATGGTTTAAATAGCTAGGCATCATAAGACTTATATGCTTTGTGCCTCCAAACAGATTTTCTGGGTGTAGAACTGCTTAAAATGGCTCTTTGGATACCCCTGCCTTAGATCAACTTCCTCTTTCCTGGAAAATCAGGAAGGAAAAAATGTTTCCATGCTTATATTGTCTATTGTCTTTCAACTCTTTTTTTTTTGTTATTAACTGATCTTCAATAAGTGTTCAGTTTTTATTTGGAAGCACAACACTCAAACACACACTGACATTTATACTTTTTATTAAGGCTCTTGGTTACTTTATTGGCTGCAGATTACAGGATACAGTTAAAGTGCATGAGGAGCATTTTTTAATTAATGAAAGCAGCATTATATTATTGATGGTTGATTAAATAGTCTTGCACATTTAACTTTCCCAATCTAACTGATAGTTGCCTCATTATGAGTGATGTTTGTGCTTGCCTGCACCTTGATGAGTGATGTTTGTACTTGTCTCTAAATGTGTTTGTGTAAGCTTGCAGGCATTTTGGACAAGGGAGAGAAAAGGACAGTTCCAGGAAATAAGGAAAGACACAGATATCAACAGGGCAGGATGAGGAAGACGAGTGAGACAGAAACTATTAGATAAGAAAAGGCAGACAAAAGGGGGGAAAGTGAGTGTGTGTGCACTCACTAGAGTTTTAGTTAAATAAAGCCTGTGTTGAAAGACACACTGATAGCGTGAGCAGCGTATATTTAAGGTGTGCATGTCTGGGTGGATTACTTTGGTTGTAATAGTCATGTCCATAAAACCTAAATAACAGTCATGCCTGCAAACACTAAATAACCCTAAATACTTCTCTGCTACCTAGGCAGGGCAGACTAAAGAAATGCACTCTCAGGCATAAAATTTCACAACGTTTTTCTTACATTTAGTTGACAATAACTCTTTAGCAATCATTCGCCTTTAACTGAGTAATTTTAATCTTTAACTCGTCATACATTCTTTTGTCAAAAATGTTTTTGATTCCTTAAAGGGATATGTTGGCTTTGGATTATATTTTAAAATTTTATCACCAGTCCACGTCATTCCATCCCACCTAGTAATTTCTGATGCATTTCCAGAAGTGAAGAAGGTCATAGTTAACAATTAACAAGTCTGTGACATGATTGCTTTATCAGGTACACCTGACATCTGACAGTTTGTCTCCATTTTGCAGATTGTTTTGCTTGTTTCACTTGTTGCTGTGTCCTTACTTTCCCTTACACAGATATAGTAATCTAACCCCTGTCATTAAGTTGTTGGTACATTTTCAGTTGAACCCAAATGTGACAAAACACATTATCTATTGAGTTTCCACTGTTTGACTTAAACCTACAAAACTCAGAATATGCATACTCAACTTTATGGGGGGTTATCATCACACATTTTTACGTTACACCAGACCAGAAACTGTTTAATGGCTGAGCTTCACGTAGTTCTTTTGGTGTTGGTGCATGGGGTCACCAACTTTCTAAGTTGTGTGGTTGCTGGTTCACACTATTAATAACTAATCTTCATCCGTAATGACTAAAGCAGGATTTATACGATGCCCATCAGTATTAAGTTGGTACTGGCTTTGGATTAGTCAGTATTGAAGTACTGCTAAGTGAAACGGTGCCTTTTATCAATATTTAAATAACATTTACTGATTTACTTATATAACATATTATGCTAACATAGCTGATATTTTCAAATTCCTAACTGACCGTCAATAATTAAGCTGTTAGTGTTGAGTTTAATGTGGCTGTTTGTTTACATTCTGGACTCGCTGGTCATAAATGACACTGTTCAAAATAGTGTGTTCACTGTAACTACATTTATTGAAAAAGCAGCTATATGAAAATATATAAAAAGGAAGGTAAGATTTAAAAATACATAATTTTTAGCTCATCTGGCCGAAGGATCTACAGCTAACAGTTTTTAGTAAAACTTGCACACAATGATCACTTAATGCATTTTCACCTAAATTGTGCTCATGGTTAGAGTTGTATTTTCCCCTTTTTACAGACATATATAATTGTTTACAAGAATGTTTACTCCTCCAAGAATGTTGATCAGATTTTAGTGAAACTTGCTCACAATTACCACCTAATGGGTTTTCATCTCAACTGTACTCAATGTTAAGGCCATATTTTTTGTTTTCTTAAAATGAATTGCGGCTCTTCAGAGTATTGATCTGAATTGAAATGTTCATAAGAGCATTGTCACAGTGTGATCCTCTGCCATCTATACATAAATATCACCATGAGGTTTAATAATGTATTAAACTAGGTTAGAGCTAGTCAAGAATTAGGGGTGTGGCATAAGCATAGCATTTGGTCCTGGTGGACAGTGGTAGAGCAATAACCTGGTTCGCCAACATGATCAGCATGACTTTCCATCTTTACAAATGGAAAACTTAAAGGTAATTTTCGAACATTCCACTGTCGCTATTCTCATATTCACTAGCCAATCATCCTGGCAATTTTTGATGGTTCTCTTTTTCTAGATAGCAGAACTACTTCTAATAGGGCTATAATAGCTTGAACTATAGCTTTGCCACACGTTGCATATAACTATTATCCTGTTAGATGGTAATGATCTTGATCTTATAGGTCGTGATCATGGAGGGAGTGGACCTTTTGGTGGACTTCCACATAAGAAAAGCTGGTGGGGGCCTTCTTATCACTGTTATACTAACATCAGTGATATGGTCAGTGCTGGGACATCAGAATCAGAATACATTGTTAATTACATGGGGAAATTACTGGCATTACAGGCACTCTGTTCAGTATACATAAATATTAATATGGAAATAGCAGTACAGTTAAGAATATAGAATATAAAAACCTTATGTTCAGTGAGTTAAGACGTATATACACAGTAAGTAAAAGTCCAGATATTAGGGGAGGAGCTGTACAGTGTAACAGCCACAGGAGGAATGACAATGGTCCTAAATCAAGGATTGCATAGTTATTACAGAGTTATTATTGCAGTATCTTATTTACACAGTAATATATACATGAATGAAATATAGAAATGAACGAATAAGAATGTGAATAATGAAAGTGGATATGACTAAATAAATACATTTTACATATTTATATGTGCGTGTGTGTTGTGAATAAATAAAGTGAATCTAAATTGGGGGCCTGAAAATGATGTTAAAATATATCTGGGAACAGATCAAAGATAACCCCAAGGGCTCATCACAGCAGATTAATGCGTATTGGTAATTCGGCAGAGGTTTTGTGCCAGATGCCCTTCCTGATGCAACCCTGTCCCCACCTGGGATTGAACCAGGGACCTTTTGCTTGTGAGGCGAATGCGCAAGCCACTACACTACAGGGAACGCTTAATGTGTTAAAAGAGTATACTATGCGGCAATAAAAATAGTGTCATGATTTCCTGTGGCATTCTCAGAAAATAGAGATGGTTCTGGCCGTTTTTGTAGATGGCGTCTGCGTTTGATCAATTTCAGTTTATTGGTAATATGAATACCTAGACATGCTGATGGGTTCACATGTTTCCATGCCTCTTATGGCCATAACCAACTATGTAGTCATAATGCTCCTGAATTCAAACACTTTCGTTTTATGGTGAACCAGATTAATTTCTCCTGGATATGACTGCAAGCCTCTTTGACTTCTTAGTGGGTTTTAACTCTCATTAGTTTGTGTAATGCAGCCAACTGATGACAAGGAAAAATGATTACTTTCTTTCAGGACTTCATACATTAAAATAACCAGTGAATTGTGGTAGGTGATGAGCCAAATGAGCTGCTGTGTCACTGATGTTCTGGTTATATTCTGAGCTGTGGTTCAACATATTTGACTGCTTTAGCAAAGTGGCCCTCATCACAGCCTTCCTGCTCTGCTGAAGTATAAATCTCAGCAGTATTGCTGAGATTTGCCGAAGTAGAAATTCAGTTGTCTTGACCTTAAGCCAAGGTCTGTTGTTTGCTATCATGAAAATATTGCAAGATGCAGTTGGCATCCGTTTTTAGCACTCTATAAAATCTTCCTAATTAGGGCTTAATTCCTGCTGTGCACACTTTGCAGGTAGTTAGTTTGAACCTGGCATATGCTGCCCCAGCAAATTGTTGTCACTACTCAATTACTAATTTTTTATTTCATGGATTTTTTTTAGTGAAATATTTATGATTAAAAGTGAAAAGTGCCTTTTTAAAAAAAAAAATCACACGTTTGTAAATATAGGTTTTCCAGCACATTTATCCCTCAGTAATCTCAAGTTTAATGCTGAAGGCAAATGACTTTCGCTTATTTCATGCTTTAACATATTATTGATGAACAAATGATTGAGTATAGTTTTTTCTGTAGAGAATTGATATGCAGTGGCTTCAGTGCTGTTTCTGCCGTAATTAGAGAGACATGAAATTTTACTGCTGCTCACATGATGTCCCAGTTTCCATGTCCTACAACAGCTTTTACAGATCTAGGCTAGTAGCACTTTGGTGTAGCCTATTTTTCATATTTCAGAAAAGAAATGGTCAGAATATGAGATGAAATTATAATTATGCTACAATAAAAGGCCTCTGTAGAAGTAGTATAATGTCTTACTTAGTTGGTTTTTGAATAAATGATACACAGCAAAAGAAACTTTGAATAAATTTAGCTCAGTTTGGCTTGAATTGATGCGTAAAGTTCCATAACAGTCCACATAATACAGGTATACGACACATGCATCTGGACGAGGGTGATGGGTGGGACTTTTTTTAAGGAAATTTAAGTAGTTCAAGCTGCTCATGAAGGTCTTTATTGTGCTGTTGTCTAGGCTGTGCACACCTGTACTGGGTATTTCCCTTTCCTGGTTTATTTTAAAGTATCTCTTGTTTCTTTCTGCATTCCACGTACATTATTCTAGTTCCCGCTTGTGTTTGGATTACATGTAAGTGTAGCCACGCATGTGTGATAATAAGTTAGCCAAACACCCATATAGTCTAATTGCTGTTGATCCATTCCATACATCACCTCTTTTTTCTCTCTGGTTTGGCCTATTTTACATGCAAAAATTAACATGATGCTGCACTGCGGGTAGATAGTGTTACATTGGGAAAGAGCAGATAAATTAAAACCAAAGCAAGGCTACGAAGTCTTGATTTCTTTTTTCCTGTATAGTACACAGCAACTTGAACCTACATCCACTTCATGCCAATTGTATGATGCATATATTCAATGTAGAAAAGTCACTCTATGCTTTGTAAGCACCTTCAGGTGCTCCCTTTTATTTCCCCAAGGGGTCATAGGTAATTTGGCACAGATTTCATGCTGCTGGATACCCTTCCTGATGCAACCCTCTCATGGTGAGAGTGGCTTCTGTCCCATTCCTGAACTCAAAGCAAGGATCTTTATCTTGGGAGGCGAATGTGCAAACCACTGTGGAGACGACAAAACAAGTGACACTGAAAAACATGCATCTACTTAAAAATTCCAAAGTTCTGGCCTACATGTTAATGCATGTTACCTGTACTTTATTTGGTTCTGGATGTTGTCCTGGCTTCACTTGATTAAAGCTTTAACATGCATTTTTAATCTTCATGGATTAACAATGGAGTATACATATTTTAGATAACATGATTGACACAAAAACATGACTGGAAACTTTGAAACACCTGAAAGTTGTATTGTAAGGATATATACTGTGTGAGGATGTAACTGTTCTTTCCCTTTCCTTGGCATTGAACTGTAAGGTTATTGAAAGGGTGCACTGATTGCCTCTTCTTACAAAGACGTCAGAGGTCAGAGAAACCCATGCAACAAGGACCTGGAGGGTTTGGAGCACAGCAAGAGTTAATGGTCCTTAAAATCATCAGCCTTCAGGCTAGTGGAGGGTCATGTTATGTTCTGGTTATTTAAATTGTAATTCATTTACATCTAAGAAAGGCATATGTTTTGTGAGTTGTCCAAATTATAACCTCTTGATATGCCAGCACTTGTTTTTTTTAACTTGCAGAATTTCCCTGTTGATTCTAAAGTGCTTAAAACACATTTCTAAGAAAAATTTAATAGCCTTACCAACTTTATCACCCATACAAAAACATTTCAGGAGGTTGTAAATTTTCTGTCTAAACATGCTTAGTCATTGCAGGGCTGTGGAACTGTCAGACTTGCCGTTGTCAGATTGTTGCTAAATGCAAAGATGAGTTCAATGCTGTGCAGCACACTAATTACTCCTTGTTGACAAGTCTTCTGTGTGCTACCCCAGATATAATTTATGATGTCTACAGCACACACAGTTGAACAGAGCAGCTAGCCAATTTGTGTGCTGGTTCTCTGGGGCAATAAGAGCCTGTCATCCTCATCAGTGACCCATAAAGCCACAGGTGGTTCTCTCATTTGCAGACAGAACCTACCAGTATATTGGTTGTTGTGACATTCAGCTCCCCAGAGATTTCTGCAAAAGTCATCCGTGTTTTATGGCCTGTCTCATCATTACCCTCAGTCCAACACCCTTACATTGTCAATTAACAGACTGATAGGAGATAATATTAGTTTGTGATAGCAGAAATAAGTTTATTAGATCAGTACAGAGGTCCTGCAACACTGTATTAAAACAATGATATCATGAAAGATATTTTTTTTTAATCTTTCAACAACCTCAAATGAATTCAGCAATAGCGATGTCTAATTTTAATGAAATTATTATCCCATGGAAAATTAGCACAAAACTTTATGGTTTACATTTATTTTTAACTACATCATCAACCATGAAGTTCACAAACACTTTACCATGTGTAGTTTTTTAACGTAATTATCATTTATTTTTCCTCCTAATTACAGTAGGAATATTTTCTCCCTTTATGTAGTCTAGTTATGACAGTATTAGAGATATTATTTGGATTAATTAGATTAGATTAGATTACTTTATTGTCATTTCAACTACATATAAATACACAGTGAAATGATATAGCGTTCCCCCAGGACCTGGTGCCCCATACAAGGGTAGCGCCGGCCGGCCAGGGCCCACCTCCGGCCCAACACAACACCCCGCCTGCGATGTCCTCTTCCCCGGCCACCGGCATCAGGCGACGCTTAGGACTGAAGTCCCGGTCCACACAGCAAGCCAAGATCAGAGTTCGCAGAAACCGTTAATCCGCAGCATCAGTCCCGCGACGATACCCCCTGCGGAAACCAAAAACTTTGGCTCCCGGACGCTGCCCGGCAGTTCAAAAAAAAAAAAAAAAAAAAAAAAAACAATGCTGCTGGATCGTCAGTTAGCGATCATGCAAAACAACGCCGCCGGATCGCCAGTTAGTCTCGTCCGTGGACGGAGCTACAACGGCGTCTGGTCGTCCTCGAACCGCCGACTTACAAACA
>VUQH01033318.1:0-41953 GCA_015106775.1 Etroplus canarensis | reverse complement strand
GAAGGATAGCAGCAAGAGTGAAAGGGAAGGTTCACAAGATGGTAGTGAGACCTGCTATGATGTATGGTTTGGAGACGGTGGCTCTGACAAAAAGACAAGAGGCAGAGCTGGAGGTGGCAGAACTGAAGATGTTGAGATTTTCCCTGGGAGTGACCAGGATGGACAGGATTAGAAATGAGTACATCAGAGGGACAGCTCATGTTGAGAAGCTTGGAGACAAAGTGAGAGAGGCAAAACTGAGATGGTTTGGACATGTTCAGAGGAGGGATAGTGGATATATTGGGCAAAGGATGTTGAGGATGGAGCTGCCAGGCAGGAGGAGAAGAGGAAGACCACAGAGAAGATTAATGGATGTAGTGAAGGAGGACATGCAGAGTGTTGGTGTGAGGGGAGAGGATGCAAGGGATAGAGTGAGATGGAGGCGACCCCTAACGGGAGCAGCCGAAAGGAGAAGAATAAGATGACTTGTGCTATCATAATGCTTTGCTCAGACCTGTTTCTTTTTTTTTTCATAAATATTGTCTAATATTTTACTAATGACACAGACAGACAATGGATCAATTTTTGTCCTGCCCTCTAAACACAAGCCTTTCATAAGAATCGTTTATTTACCATATTTCAGTTCATTAACATTATATACTCACTAGCCATTTCATTAGACATACCTGTCAAAATGTGACTCAAACATCTAACTAGCCAATCACATTGCAGCAATTCAATGCATTTAGGCATGTAGACATGGCTGAAATGACCACCTGAAGTTCAAACAGAGCATCAGAATAAAGAAGAAAAGAGATTTAAGCAACTTTGAATATGTTGCTACAAGACAGCCTGGTCTGAGTATTTGAAAAACTGCTGAGCTACTGGGATTTTCATGAACAACCATCTCTGAGGTATACAGAGAAGCACCAGGAAAAAGAGAAGTGAGTGGCAGTTCTCTGACAAAAGTGTCATGTTGATGCCAGAAGAGAATGGCCAGATTGCTTTGACCTGATAGGAAGGTGACAATAATTGTCAACTCTTTTCCTGAAGTTTTGTGCCAATGCTGCCCATTTACCTTGGGTACTTGACACTGGTGTTGTTCAAACGGTTTTGAAATATCATTTGAACAACTTTTTTTTACACTTTGCAAAAAAACCTGATTATTATTCAGTTTAAAAAATGCATAGGCTTCATGTTATACTCAAAGTCTACGCAAGGCAAATGAATATGCAAGGTACATGCATATTCATGAGTAAAAAATGCAATTTTCCCCCTGGGATTATTAAGGTATTCTGATTTCCATTTAACATTTGGGATGTAATGCTTCCTTTGTCCACGTGGTGGAGCTACAAATCTGTGACATCACAGCTGGGATCTCTGAATCAAACGTAGGAATGGGAATAATAAAAAAAAAAAAAATTATCAAATATTATGACTGTCAATAATTTAAGGGTTTGAAACGTAGGTTGCATTCTTTTTCAGTCATTAATTGTATGTGTTTTTAATTTCAGCTTTCAAAGTACATCTGTACTGCATTTGTATAAACACAAACTAAAGAATTCATGAATGGGTTTTTATTACTGCTTTGTGGTTGTGTGTGTGTGTCAGCTGTCTCTTCGTGCTCTTGAAGACCAGGCCTGTAATTACAGCCATTAAGGCATTTATTGGGTGACCTGGTGTGATAGTATGAGGTCACCAAAGTTCATTCTCAGTTTCTGTGCAGCCTTCCCATTCGTCAGTACCCCCTGCAGTGTGTTCTAGTGTATGATTAGCCTTCGGGCTGAGACTGTGTCAGTGCACATAAGGTGGCCCAAGATTAGTGTTAAGTAGTTGGGGAAGACAGTTCTTAGATTGGAAGAGGCTAAGAGGCAGCAGAGCTGCTGACTGTGCAAAAGGAGTCTATTTGTTTATGTTGAATTTAAGAATGTGGAGTTGAAGTCATGTATGCTTTCGCCATTTTTTTTTTTAATCTAACAACACAATGTGTGTATTCTTAAGCCCCACATACGCTTCCTGCCTTGTAAAACAATCACAAAGCCAGTGGTAATTACAAATACATACATTTTAAATTTGCTTACTAGCAGTTTTCATTGTTGGCACCAATTTCCTCTTTAAATCCTAGTAAAGTACTCAAGTCGAGGCAACCTCTTAAAAATACGATACTGTGCAAAAGTCCTACCCTTCATTTCTTTATATTTTGCTAGAAAATGAGAAATAGGTGCAATGATGTAATGAAACATGCAAACATAAATGGAAATACAGTACAAAAGGCAAAAACAAAGTCTGTACAATTCTAACCAGCATGAAAATCAATACTTGGTATGGCCACCTTTATTCTTCAACACAGCCTGAACTCTTTTAGGCAAGTTTTCTTGTAATTTCTTCATGTAGTCTCCAGGAATAGTTCTGCAGGCTTCTTGAAGGACATTCTAAAGCTCCTCTTTGAATATTGGCTGCCTTCTGTTCTGTTCTCTGTGAAGATCCTGCAGGGCTTCAATAATGTTGAGGTCCAGGCTCTGAGGAGGCCAATCCATGACTGATAGTTTTCCATTGTGTGTTTTTCTATCCAGGTAGGCTTTAACTGCATTCCCAGTGTGTTTGGGATCATCATCATGCTGAAAAATGAAGCTATTGCCAATCAGATGCTTTCCAGATGGTATGGCATGGCAGATCAGCATCTTTCTCTGTGTTTGTAATTCTGTCAGAGTTTTGAGAAGGGTGTGTTGAGGACCCAAAATGCAGACTCAAGGCAGAAATTGAAGGAAAACCAAAGTGAACTTAAATTGAACCTGATAAAAAGTCCCAGAGAAGGTGCAAACTTCAACAACAACATGCAACAAGGCGGAAACTAAACTAGACTCAGCTTAACTTGATTAGACTAGAACTTGACTTGGCACGATGTAACGTGATGTAGAGAACTCCAAACGATAACGGGCAGAAGACGCAACAGGCAGGCATAAAAATACACACAGACGTACAAGTAACAAGCAACAGGAGGGAGAGGAGCACAAGACTGTTTACCAAAGTAAAACAGCAAATGAGAAACATAACTGAAAATGCAGACATAACAGAGCTTGAAAGACATAAACACAAGGGGGTAACACAGAGGAGACATGAGGAGAACTAATAAACTGAATGTAGGCAGGAGCTAGAACTGAGGCTAAACATAAACTGGGAATACAATAAACAGAGCCAAAGAACTACGAAGCTAAAAACCATAAACTAAACTAAACTCAAAAATCATAAAAACCAGAACACAAAAACCCAGGACCATGACAAAGTCCATCAATTTTGACAAGATCCTCAATACCACTGGCTGAAATGCAGCCCCAAACCATGATAGAACCTCCACTGTGTTTTACAGATAGCACAGCTGTATCACTCTCCTGGCCTCCTCCGTATATATTGCTGACAAGATGGAACAAAAATGTATAATCTGGATTCATCACTCAATAATCCCTGTTGTCACTGATTTTCAGTCCATTTCTTGTGTCATTTGGTATGCCTCAGCATTTTCTCCCTCTTCCCCTTCCTAAAGAATGGCTTCTTGTCCCCTCTTAGGATAAATAAAGGATTCTGATTCTGATTGATTCTGATTCTGATGACTCTGACAATCACTCTTCCGCTGACACCATTTCTGATGAGGTATTGGTGAACAGCAGATGAACCAACTGAAGGGCCTGTGTCAGGTCTTTGCAGGATTTTTTTCCCCCTGTTTCTTAAGATCACAACTTTCAGATGCTGTTCATCTGCTGTAGATAGTTTCTAGGCCTGCCAGTCCTTCTTTTGTCCACCACTTATCCATTTTCCTCAAAGTTTTTAAGGACACGCTGCACACCATACTTAAATATACCAAGTTAATAGCGCTTTAAGAATCACCAGTTTGGTGCAAAAAATATTATTTATGCCTGTCAAACTCTGTGTGACATTTTTTGGAGATTCAACAAAATAAACGGGAATAGATGATGTTTTTTCAACAGCCTGCTAGCAACAAAGTGCAACACACAATTTAAAATTTGCTCTTTGCTAAGTTGTCTTTTATGTGTCAACACAACACTGGTTTGTCCCTTGTGTTTGGTGTGTTTTTTTATGTTCGAATCAGTCGTAAGTGTTAAGCAACTTAACAAACAAACAAAAAAGAGAAAACATTCCTCTTAAATGGTAAATTAAATTGGTCAAGACTGGAAATGAGTTAGAAAGCAGCCCATGTCCAAAGCAACACTTTGAAAGACTTTTAGAAAGCCTGCAGAACTATTGTTCAAGATCACTTTTTTAAAAAAAACTACAAGAAAGTCTGGCTCCTTGGAGGCAAAATATAAAGAGTCCTGTAGTCCAGAACACATCCTCCCATAAAATCATGGGATGCTGCTTTTATCACTTTGGTTCTTTACAGAAAAAGCAAATTAGATATTAAGAAAGCTTAGTACTGGCTATAGCTTTACTTTTATAAATGTGTTGACTGAACCTGCAAGTTGCTCTTTAATGGGTGTAAATAAATAAAGAAGCAGGGAGAGTAGTCCTGATGCCATCTAACACTGTACTAAACTGCTCCATTACAAGGAAGGAAAAGGAATCCGCCTAAGAAAACTGCATGAGACAATTTAGTAAAATGAATATTTTTTGAGATTTAGTTTAAAAGCTATTTATGGAAACGATATCTTTACCTGATTTGGTGACTCAGCCTGACATTTTTCCAGTGTGGGGAATGTGTTCAGCTTTATTGCACATCACACTGGCTGCAAGGCTCAAACTATTGAGATGTAGAACAAAGATGAGAGGCTGATGGAGACTCTGCTGTAGAGGCTCTACAGCAGTGAATAGGAAGTTGGATGAATAGGATTTGGAGGGGTGACAAATCGAACGAGGGATTAGGTGTCTGTGTGTTTGTGTGTGATGTGAGTGTGAGCTGCACCAGCTGGCTGAGTCCTCCTTCCCATTAACTGAGGAAGTGTGTGTGTGTGTGCGCGCGTGTGTGAGAGAGAGAGACATGCATGTGTTTGTACTAAGATGTATAAGCCCACTCTGGAAGATCCCCTTTACAGTTCAGAATTTATTATATACTTACCAATATGCAACCTGTTAAAATACAGAGTAACGTGTTTACATATTAATAAGTTCATTTTTAAAAGGAGCTCTGGGTAAGATTGAAAAACCATCTTTATTACTAACGCCTACATCCCCACCTTGCTTGTATTTGAGCTGTGTGTGAGCTTGGTCAGACAGTGATGAGACTCCTCTAAAAGCATTGAGAGAGCAAGGCCAGTTAATTTGTTTTTGCTGTGCACTGAAGATATTTGTGTGTGAGATCAAAAGATGAATATGAGAAGAGGAGTCAGCATTTCAGCTTTTGTTCCCTGGTGTTTACTTCTTGACATGGTAAACAATATAGAACGTAACACATTATGGATGAAACCACCTAGTTTTTCAAGTGAGCAAAAGTATTTGAACAGAATAGCTTTAATTAAGTTAAAGTGAAAAATACTTCATATTTGGTTGCTTATTCCTTGCTGACAATAATTGCATCAAGCCTACAACTCATAGACTCCATCATCACTCCATCTGAAATTTCCCTACTGTGGGGCTATTAAAGGAATATCTTATCTTAAATTTCTTGTTTCTTCATTGGACATCCCTTCCAGGCTTTTACAACAGTATCTTTAGTAGTTTTGCAGGGTTTCCCCCCTTCAGTCTTCACTTCAGGAGGTGAATACATGTTCAGCTGGATTAAGATCTGGTGACTGACTTGGCCAGTCCAAAAGTTTCCACCCCCAGTCAGTCTCATCAAATGTCTTCATTGCCCAACAAAGACTAATGAATTGCCTTTCTGTGCCACAAGACTGTCAGACAATATATTATGTTGCAATACTGCATGTACTGTGTACATGCCATCCATGGTGCAGTGGTTTCCACATTTGCCTCACATGTGAAAGGTCCACGGTTTGCAACCAGAAAAAGACATAAGCCCGCTTAACCCTAGTGCCCGTCCCGAGTCTGGACAAATGGGAGGGTTGTGTCAGGAAGTCTGTGTTGTGCTGAGAGCTAGTTGTTTGTTGACTCAGTTTCTAAGCTACCATTAGCTATCGTTAACACTGGGATCAGAAGAGAGGCATTGAGGCAAGGGACTCTTAGCAAGAATAAGCATCTCATTCTTTGGATATTCAAAGAAAATCCAACCCAAGTCTTTTGTAATCAGTCTACTGACTATTACTGGCGATCAAGAGACAGAAGGTCTCATCTTTAACATTGCAAATAAAGAAAGGTATTTAACATAGAAAATAACTAATATACATTTGATATTTATGTATTTTTACAATTATATTGCAGATTTTGTTCATTTTCATCATAGAAACACTTTGAGTATTTGATATTACTGCATGTAAGCTAAATTTGACCACTTAATTAAAACATGTTGACATCAACCAAATAATTATTCATTTAACATCTGTAAGCCTAGACATGTTTGTCTATGCAGATCTCATGACTGTGATTCCCAGCAGAAACCAAAAAATACAAGTAGGTGCTCTCATGCTTGCAGGCTATGGAACACGCATGTTGTTGAGGCTCTGGTGCCAAATGATGTAGGCGGAAGTGAGTAAAGCAAACTTTCTGTCTCCACAAATAAACTGGCACCCTTTAAACCAAGAGCCTTTTTTTAGAATTTGGCTTGTAAAATGCAAGTAAAAAGCCATCGTGCATCTAGTTTCTTGGTGTCAATCCAAGTCTAAGAGGGTGCTTTATCACAACATTTCACAGCAGGCTTTCTGACATGTTAGAGCAGAAAATTGATACCATTAGTAAAGGCTGCTACCAAATTAGTTTTGTCTTCTCTGACTCATTCCAACAGCTTAGTCGGACACTTAAATGGAACAGAGCTGTCGTTAAAGTTATTAGTTCCACCTGTGCCGTTCCTGCAAGTCAAGATTTCATTTTCTATTTTGATTTTGTGCCTTCATTTGAGTCACAGCCCGAGTTCAAGTGCAGGAAGAGAGACACACATACCAGCCATATGTACCATACATACCAGATATGCATATGAAATGCATACAGGCGAGCAGAACAATGTGTACTGTGTTTGGCAGAAAGATTAAAATATTTTGGGAAGAGGTTGGAATGACTTGTGAAAAAAAAAAATTCCACTGAAATTCTATTATTTCCAAAGCTATTGCCATTGTTTTGTTATAATGAAAATGAGCAAATATTAATGAACCTCTGTTTTAAAAAAAAAACAACTCATTGATGAAATGTTATATATTGGATAAGGCAAATCAGTAAAGGATGTGGATTTTACAGAGGGACAACCTGAGTAGGTAATTAATGTGGATATAGAATGAGATGTCAGTTTAAGTGACTCAGTACCTCTGTCCAGATAGTGTAGATGTCAGTCAGTTTGTGGACTTCTGTTCTGAAGCTTAGGTTTGGCATTTTGGCCATAACATTTTGGTTCTTTAAACCCTGATCTGACCACATTGAGATGAGAGGGCAAAACTGTGGATCTGTCGGCTAAAACTAGAACTTACTAGTTAGGAAGGCCTAATTCCTAACTGGTCCCTACACCACGGATGGACAACATTTTTTCTCAAGGGGCCAGACTGACTGAAAGTAAGTCAAAGGCCACACTTACATAAGAATAGTTCGGTTGTTTCAAAAGCTAATAACTTTCTATTGAAAATCCATCCATTCATTCATTCATTCATCCATCCATCCATCCATCCATCCATTTGCTTGCGCTTATCCAGATCCAGGTTAGGAGGATGCTCATTTCTGCAGCTTGTATTCACAATCAATGGTCCCTTGGGCCATCTTTTGTCCATGTGTGCCCCATACCCTCTCCCTATATGGTTTGCTCTGTTTGCATCTTTGCATGGGTCTGCCACATTACATGTTATTCCAAACCAACTAGCTTTGAGTGGGGGTGGGTTATAAATTCCTTAAAGTAGTGAGTTTGCACCAGTGTAGGCTTACTAACCACATAAACAAAGGTGTAGCATTTCTTTTGTTTCTGATATAGAAGAAACCCAGCACACTACTAAAATGCATCCCTGGGATTATTTCAGGACTGTCTTAGTAGCCCCAGTACAATTGAGTATAGCATTTGTAAATTGTTAAAATTTTTACATGATCTGCCCATGTTATTTATTTATTTATTGCTGTTTTAAATGTAGGAAGAGGCTGGAAGTATTTTGAAAATGTTTAAAATGCCCCAAAAGAAATTGAAACAGAAACATTTTCCAATGAGCCTCCACCACAGTATAGTGGTTTACACATTCACCTCACACGCAAAAGGTCCCTGACTTGCAATCGGGAGGAGACATAAGCCCAGCCTTGAGGGTCACAAGTCTAGTGCTGGTCCCAAGCCCAGACAAATGGGAGAGTTGGATGAGGAAAGACATCCGATTTAAAATCTGGACCAAATCACATATGTGGATTCATCCATTGTGGTGACCCTTTGGTTAAAAAAAAAAAAAAAATCTGCCAAGTGTATTTTCCAAAAAGTGATTGAGTGTTAATGCATCCCAGAAGATGTTGACTGCAAAGTGCTGTTTCCCAAAGTTTGCTGCTCTGTTACTATCCTACCAATGAATTAATCAACCCTTCAGCAACACTTGTCATTTAGTGTGAATTAGTAGAATGGAACAGAATGGAACTGGGCCCAAGTGTGATGCAAAATTTGGCTAGCAAACGACAGGCTTTAAACAAAATGTACCTGCCAAAGATTTCAAGAGAGTGTCTTCTAATACAACCATATAAACCCGTTTAATACAACCCCAATTACAAAAAGGTTGGGATGCTGCATAAAATAGGCATAAAAACATAATGCAATAACTTGCAAATTTTACAAATGAATAAATAATTCACAAACTCACATATAAAACATATCAAATGTTGAATGTGAGACATTTTACTATTTTCAGAAAAAATAATAGCTCATCTCATCATGGCAGCAACACATCTAAAAAAAATTGGGACAGGGTCATGTTTACCGCTGTGTAGCATCCCCTTTTCTTTAAGCAATAGTCCATAAACATCTGGGACCAGAGGAGACCAGCTGCTGGACCTTTCTGGTCTGATATAGAATTCTATGTCATATTTTGTATTTTATCATGCACCGAATGTTTTCAGTTGGTGAAAGGTCTGGACTGCGGGCAGGCCAGTACAGCACCCAGACTCTTCTACTATGAAGCCATGCAGTGTAATAGCTGCAGTATCTGGTTTAGCATTGTCTTGCTGAAATATACAAGGCCTTCCCTGAGAGACATTTTCTGGAGGGGAGCATATGTTGCTCTAAAACCTTTCAGCATTGATGTTGCCAGTACCATAGGCACTAATACAGTACACCTCCAGAGTCTACAGATGTGCAGGCTTTTGAACTGATGCTGATAACAAGCTAGATGGCCCCTCTCCCCTTTAGTCTGGAGGATGCCGCATCCATGATTTCCAAAAAGAATTTTAAATTTCACTTTGTCTGACCCCAGAACAGTTTTCCACTTTTGCCTCAGTCCATTTTAAATTAGCTTTGGCCCAGAGAAAACAGCGGTGTTTCTGGATCATTTTCACATATGGGTTCTTCTTTACATGATAGCATTTTAAACTGCATTTGTGGATGGTACAGTGTGTTCACAAGGATTTTTGGAAGTGTTCATGAGCAGCAGTGATTTCCATGACAGGTTTGACAGGCCTATTTGCAATGCTGTGCCACCTGATCTTCATTGAACATGCATTTCTCAGAAATCCAAAACACTTTTTATCTGCAGCTAAGATGAAAATACAGGGAACATTAAGAGCCATGCATTCTTGGAAAGCAATGGGCTTTACTAATGCATCCAAATCAACAAGCCAATTATCTCTGGTATAATTATCTCCAAAAGGCAGCATGCAAGACTCAGCCTGTCATTGACTGGCCACTGGATTCGCCCTTGTAAGAAATTGCTTTTCAAAAATTTCTCTTCTGCTTGCTTGCATTGATTTTCAAGGAACAATGGAGAAGTCAATAACACATCTAAAGTTTTACCACCACTGACTTAAACTGGGGCTGAGGCATGAGGATGTGCCATTCTAACCTTGCAGTCTTTGTCAGAGTATTTATCATGAGAATATCTGGTGGGATTCAAGTAAGGCTAGTAGCCTTACTTGAATGTGGACATGTGGACTGATTAGCAGACTAGAGTGGTTTTACGACATCAACAAGCTGCATGTTTTGAACAATGGCCCAAAAAAATCATTTATTAATTTTCAGAGCACATTTTAGGCTTGTGGGTTTTTTTGTCAGTTTTGTCAATTCAGTAAATGGAAAATTTGTTTCACAATGTTTAAAACCTTGATGTTAGAATTGATTCTGTGTTAAATTATTAGCTTAGCATAGCTCAGTATCCATAACTAAGCTCTGAAGGTCTACATATGTAAGTGGTGTAGTGTAATGAGTTTACTGCATTTTTGTTTTTTAACATGAGAAAAATCTCTCTCTCTCTGTCTCTCTCTTTCTCTCTCTCTCTCTCTCTCACTCACTCACATACACACACACACACACACACAAAGGGGAAAGTTTAAAATTTATCTGCTATAGCATAGCGGTTAGCATTTTCAGCTAACCAGCTTACTGCCGTCAGGGATATATATTTAAAGACTAAAACACAAGCCGTAACTGTAGTTTCATAAATATGGTAATTGTTGGTGTTACTAGCGTATTATACCAAATGAGTTTGAGAAAAGCCAAAAAATTTTTTAAAAAGGTTAGGTTGCCTATTTTGGTTAGTGGGAAGTCATAAAATCTGAGTTCCGAGTCCAAATTTTTTTTAAGTGGAACGCTCCCTCAGGTCAGACTTCCCACTTGAAAACTCAGCTAATCCTCACCAACCCTGACTTCTCGATTCAAGATGTTAGCAGCACATTTAAACAGTAGTAAAACTGTAGAATTTGTAATTTGTACTACCACAGTTGTGGCTTTGTGACTTGCTAAATGATCCAAACACAGAACACTAACCAGGCTCTATCTATGAACGTGCAGCAGTGGCATTTTTAAGCACATAAAAAAGTAATTGTGTGGTAGTGTTGGTGATGGCAGAATTGCTTTACCTTGCTAAGGAGCCAAACAAAGTAGTTTTTTCCAGCTACACTACTGAAACGAATGATTAACTTGGAGGAGAATTTCTTTTCAGCTCTGATATCAGAGTTCCAAGGCAACTGGAAAGCGAAATTTACCATAAGTAAAAGTAAATGGGGTTTCCAAGCATATCGAACTGGTTCTTGAATAAATGAAGTATTCAAGTTGAAAACTTTACTGACATGTATTGTGTAAGTTTATTCAGAACAAACTGACATAGCAACAATCAGTAGAAAGCTAAATCTTTACACCTTTGAGGGGTGGATTTAAAATCCCACACAAAAATCAAAGTTAAAACTTTAAATCACAGGCCAATCTAATTTGTGTCAGAATTTGGCTTAACAATGTGCGAAGAAGAGAAGAAGAAGAGAGTCCAGGCAGGGTAGAGTGGATGGAGGGCTTTGTGACAGAAGGATAGCAACAAGAATGATGCTGCTATGATGTATGGTTTGGAGACAGTGGCACTGACAAAAAGACAGGAGGCAGAGCTGGAGATGGCAGAGTTGAAGATGTTGAGATTTTCACTGGGAGTGACCAGGATGGACAGGAATAGAAATGAGTCCATCAGAGAGACAGCTCAGGCTGAGTGGCTTGGAGATAAAGTCACAGAAACAAATCTGGTTGAGATGGTTTGGACATGTTCAGAGGAGGGATAGTTGATATATTGGACAAAGAATGTTGAACACGGAGCTGCCAAGCAAGAGGAAAAGAGAAGACCACAGAGAGAAGGTTCATGAATGTAATGAAGGAGGGCCTCAAGAGGTATGGAGTGACAGAAGGGGATGCGAGGGATAGGGTGGGATAGAGGCAGATGATTCACTGTGGCAACCCCCAACAGGAGCAGCTGAAAGAAGTGGCTTAACAGTGTGTATGGCCCCCATGTGCCTATATGCACTCCCAACAGCCAGTGGGCATTCTCTTGATGAGATGGTGATAGAGTCCTGTGGGATCTTCTCCCTGATCTGGATCAGGGGATCAGTGAGCTCCTGGATAGTCTGTGGCTCAATTTGGTAACATCTGTTGCATCTATACATAACATCCCATAGGTTCTTGAATGGCTTCAGAGCAGGAGAATGTGAGGGCCAGTCAATGGCACCATTGCCTTTCTTATCCAGGAACTACGTACACACTGTTTGCATCAGCACTGGGCATTGTCATGCACCAGGGTGAACCCAGGGTCCACTGCCCCAACATAAGGTCTTACAGTGTGTCTGAGATTTTCTCCGTACCTAACAGCAGTCAAGATTCTGTTGGCTAGGACAAGGAGGTCTCCAAGGATATTCCTCCCCAGACCCACTGCCAATCCAATCATGCTGAATGCTGTTACAGGCAGCATAACATTTGACACAGTGTATCCAGAATCTTTTACTTATGTGCCTGTTCGGTCAGAAACAAGCTAGAGGTCATTTTTGTAGGGCTTCGGCAGTGCTCTTTACTTTACTTTACTTTGCTTTTAGTTTATTTGAAAGTGCAATTTCATAAAACACATGATTATACATGGTTAAAAAAGCCAGAATTAGCCAAAAGGCTAGTTTTCATCTGTAGTCCCCTGGCCATGATGTAAAAAGGCAATAAAATACATCTACAAAAGAAGAAATAAAAACAAACAAACAACAAAATACATATACAAACACCTACATTACAATTAAGAAGAATACAACATCACAATGTAATATTTGATTACAGCATCAAAATATGCTTATCTTTCAGCGTTGACAGCTGTGGGTGTTGATAAGCCACATTTTCAATTTTTTTGTAAAGGCCTTGCATGTTGTAAGCATTTTAACCTCCTGAGGTACTGAGTTCCACTCGCGCTCCTTACTGACCAGGCCGACTTGCTGAAAGTGCTCCTGCGCAGAGGAGGAGCACTTTCTCTTTCTCTTCATGTTCCTCCTCACACAAAGGAACCCAACAAACATTTTTGAGTTGAATAACTAATACCTGGGAATTTTTTGTTTCCATCTAGGTCAGTTTTGACCAGGGTGATGAGGCTGGACTTTTACCATGTTTTCTGGGAACAGATACCCGTCCTCTTGCTGGGTTGATGCCCTTCTACAGCTCTATTCATCTCACCTTGTGTAATGGCCCATTTCCTCATATCTCCTTCACACTCTTGAAACTGTGCTGGGAGATACAGCAAGCAATCCTGGAGGAACAGGACTATTTATGCTACCTGAATAGGCTGCACATATTGTTTCATGCTACCAGTAGTGATAAGAACAGTAGTAACAAGCAAAACTAGAGAAAAATCAGTCAGAGGGTATAAGGAGAAATCAATGGTGCGTGGCCACCACCTGCAAAACCATTCCCCTTTGGGGGGTTATCTTGTAATTGCAGTGGAAAGGCAACAAGACAGCCACCTTGGTGTTGCCTTTCCACAATCGTCTTGTATATGGACTAAAAACTGGTAAAAAGTGGGGGTTCTCATTTTATTCAGCAACTTATAGTCTTGATATTAGGTTTAGTGGCTATCTGTCTAAAACTCATAAAGTCTGCCAGCAATATTTCATCTTGCAACAATATCTGCAGTTACTCCTAGAAATTAGAAGTTTGCTTTTATCTACATATTCCCTAAATGAAGGACCTATTGTTAGCCTGCCATGGTTATTTAGTACTAACCACAGCATTGACTTGATTGCTTATGTTCTTTCTAATGTGTCAGTGTAAATCGGTCAGTTTGGACACTTCATAGACCATAAAAACAGAGTTTTTGTGAATTAGATTTTGTATTTTTTGCTAGGAATTACCTGGCAAAAACTAACTACGTGAACTGCAAAAGACCTTCTTTGTGATGTAAAAAACACACATGCACACGTAAACAACCATCCCCCTTTCCTTTGACTTGCCTGTGCACTGGCCTTAAGAAGCATTCTGTAGCTGGGTAATGAAGAGGAGGGAGGCAGCGAGGCAGGTGCTGCTGCAGGGGAACAGTGGGCCACTTGTGGTTCTTTTGAGGGGCTCTCCACACTCGTCCATCTCTCTCTGCCCCCTCCTACACATTCACCTCATCTCATACTGTTTCAACCCCACCATCATCACAGAGAAGTGTGATTTCTTGCTTCCTGCCTGTCATTTCTCCTATTCCTCTTAATCATTATCTCTTTTAAACCTCTCCCTTTGCTTACACTGCATGAGGGTCAAACAGTCTAATCAGAGCCTAAGGCCTGGATGAATAGACATGTCTCTTCCTAAGATGTGGAACCCGTGTGTGACTCAGCCTATGTTTAAATTACATATTATATTCAGTTAGCCTCATTGCTGCACTGAGTGATGCTTAGCTTGGAACAGAAAGAAAGCAGCTTTTAACATGACTGTCACTGTTTTTGTCCTGGACATTCACAAAGATTCAATGTAGACTAGATATCATTAACCACCATGCAGTCAAACAGGATTCTTTAAGAGACTTTATTCATTTTTTCCCCCTTGAATTAAATTTTTCCACCAGCAGTATGAACAACACCTGCACTGCAGCTGAGTCTCCAACCACAATGACAATTCTCTCAAGGGTAATGGGCTCTGAAAGAGGCAATGAACTATTAAGAAGTGATCAAACCCCCATTTAGGCCATCAGTACAGCTCATTTTTCTACGCTTCATCTCACTACAGATGGGTGGCCCTGCAAAAAAACAAAACCTGTGTAAACCTCAGATTCCAACGAGTATGAAGTCTTAAAGTCTTTTTCTACTTTGACAGTCTGACATTTTAACACCTTGTAATCAATACTGCACTGACTCTGAGTCTGCTAACACTGTGCTCTGAAGTCTGATAAATCATAAAGGAAGGCCTGTGTACTATTTATTTAAGAAAAATTTCTTTAATTTTCACCAATTGTGGAATTAGGGCACACAAATAATGCTATGCTGAAGAGTCATTTTAAATGTTTGAGAAAAAAGACTCCCTTGAAAGGGTTAACATTGAAAGCCCTATAGAAAACTGTCATAGATGGCTTGTTAGCTAATTAGTTATCAGATATATACATAGACAGTACAAGTGGATGTATCCACCTTGATGTCACCCTTTGGTTTTTGAAATCCAGTTTGAAGCCTTGAGATTGATGTTTTCACTATTGCCATCTTTGTGTTTTAAAACCAGATAAAATCAGATATCATGAAAGAGGGGTGAATCTGAATGTAAAACCTCTCCCTCTCTGGCAATCACAAATCAATAGCCACAAGTCATTAGCCAATGATCATAATCTAGATAATTTCTGACACTTTGAATTTAAAAAAACGGTCTTTTTTTTGTAAATTTCATTCTGTGTGTCCAGAAACAAGTGATTGACCCCACAAATTCATCAGGAAAGTGTTTAAAGAGGTTGGGCCATTTTTCCCATAGACTTCTACTGGACCAAAAGTCTTTTTGCAATCTCAGGTATTACCCCCTGGTGGTTATTAAAGAGAATGCAGGTTTAAGGTACTTTTCAGACCCAAAAACTATGTCCATCTTTTATACCATCTATGGATATCTAGTTAGTTGGCTGTCTATCTTGCTAACTTGCTAACCAACTATAAGACAGCTGTAGAAAAGGAGTGACGTAAATCACTGAATAGACCTAATCAGTTCAAAATACAGATGTTTCTGGCGATTTCTTCTCTTCTTCTTTTTCAGTCAACGTTGGTCACCACAGTGGATTATTTGCCTCCATTTTACCCTATCGCTTGCATCTTCTGTTACACCAACCATAGTCCCCTACATTTAAAGCCCTGCTCTCACAGTCACACTCCCACCTTTCATTCTCTCGCTCCCTCCTAGCACACCACTCCCCTCCCATCATGCCCAATAGTAGTATAGTTTCCACCAGCACCCTGTGGGCCAGCAGGTTTTCGTTGTTAACCCGGGTCTTGATGATCGAATATGAAAATCTTATAATTAATTTGCATATTTCATTTGACAAAGATTTTATGTAGGATGCTTTTCCTGGGGCAATCCTCCCCATTTATCAGGGCTTGGGACAAGTATTAGGAATATAGTAGTTTGTACTCCCAGTACCCCCCAGCCCCGGTCACTAGGTTTTCCTGGCAGCTAAACTGCAATAGAAAAAAAAACCACACTAGATTCAAAACTGAGCGCAACTTAATGGTTGAGGACTAACATTGGCCATACAAATAATCCATGTGCATTTAAAGGACAAATGAAATGATTTGAGAAAACACATAATTAGATTAGCAGTGCAATTTTACCCCTAAACGTTTGCATACTTGTTCAAAATATGTTTTTAATTATGAGTATTTTGAGGTTTTGTACTGTCTAGAAGCGACCGTTGCTTTCAAATTGCCACTCGGCTGTTTCCGTCCACATGATGTCAGTGTCGCCACACAGCTCAGCGCGGCTCATTAACTTCTGTGTAAACTGGACTAATTTTTCTGGAGCATCATGGGCTTATGCATCGCGGTAGGCTGTAAAAATGTGACAGGAATGGGCTTGGCAATGTTCAAGTTTCCAATGGAGCCATATAAAAAAGAAAGTACGAGCTATCTGGATTACAAATGTTGGGAGAAAAGAGACCTGTGGAAGCGGTCTAAGCACTCCACAGGTCCACTTCACAGACAGCTTCATGAAAAATCCCATGCTGGCCAAACAATCCAACAACCCCAACAAATGGAAAAAACCAAAAGGAGAAGTCTAGCAGTTGCAAAGTGGGCAAATTTTCAGGCACGTTTCTAATAGCGGTGACAGTTTGGATTCAGTTTCATTTCATAGGAAATGACAGTTATATTTATACATGTATATTTCTTGAATTATATTTTACTTGAAGATCATGCTATTATGTACTCAGACTTGCTTTTAAATGTTAAGAACATCTGGTGCAGAATGTCACACACACGCATGTGTGGTGCACCCCTGCCAGCTGGTGACAACTTGCAGTAGTCAAAGACTTATCATAATTAATTTCATATATGGTGTGAAGAATATCTCTTTACCAGTCCAGGTTTTGGTGTGGTTGATCACCAGCCTCTGTATTAATATTTGCTGGCTGAGACATGTTCCTCCTTATCTCTGCAGTCCGCATCCGAATCGGAACTGCTAGCGCTTGGCTCATGTGCAAAAGGCAGGTTGTCAGCCAGCGGTTCAAACATAAAACCTCTACCTGGACATTTAGGTTCACCTCAGTCTCATTTAATTCATCCTGGTCGGCAAGAAAACTCACAATTTCAGAGATACAGGACCAGTGACCAGCACCCACAAGACTGACTGAGTGACCCAGTTTGGCACCTCTGACATTTCACGGTTCACGAGCTTGCAAACGTGTGCGGCAGCACTGAGCTCGGCAAATTCTGTAAAAAGTTTGAAATTTCCAATATATTTGGGTTTTATCATTAGTTCATTTTTATTGTTTGACTGAAGATGCCATAAGTCATGCATGAAAGACAAAGAAATCGTTTTTATTCTTTCGTTTCTTTTAACTGATGTTAAGCGCTTTGGTCAACTGAGGTTGTTTTAAATGTGCTATATAAATAAATTTGACTTGACTTGATTTGTTTTCTAATAAATATGGTCGGAAAACATATACCACATGATAATTTAAACTATATAAAGTACTACTGGAAAAGTGATTTTTTGTTATTTTTGTCAAAATCATTTCATTTGCCCTTTAAGAGCGCTTTGAAACCATTAATTGCATTTCAATAATCAAACCATGTTTAAAACATCCCTGATATGTGTGGTACTTTGCACCATTTATAAGGATCACACTCACACAATCTCAGATAAGTTTACAAAGCGTGCCTAACATTAGCAGTGCTAGTGCAGCAGTAGCCTTTCTGTTTAGCTGAGTAGTATTTCTAGTGTATAGTCAAGACAAGAAGCATTTAAACATCTAGTCAGCTAGTTACAATCATCCTTAGTTGAAATCAGTGATCCAAGTAAGAAATTCAGAAAGTCTCTGATAACTTATTTATTAAGAAAATCATTTTTCTTTTAAAGGGACTTTAGCAGTGGTGAAACCAGAACTAATTTATTATGGCATCAGCTTGCTGTCTTTCACTGTTACTAAAAAGCATCTTGTTTTTTTAAAGAAACTCAAATAAAATAATAATGGTAAAATATAAAAAAGGAGTTAAGTGGATAGCTACAAGTATCCAGCAAATTAATTTTAAGACTGAAATACCCAAACATTTTCTTGAGTGTTACTAATAAATGAAAAACATTAGTCAAAAAAAGACTTTGCATGTCTTCCTTTTGATTTCTTTTTAACTCTTTCATGCATGAATTATGGCATCTGCAGTTAAGAACTGTGTTGGCTGATATGCCACTTTAGCAATAAAACATGCATATTAAAGAAAATGGCTTTTGAATGGCTGTCTACTTTAGTAACAACCATGCATAAGGGATAAAATTATGAATACATAAATGCACTCATGAGATAATATATTTAAATTTTTTATGTGAGATTCATGGAATAGTGAAACTGTGCTCTCCCCAAAATGTTGAACACAGTAAAAATTAGCTTTAATATTTTCATGTTTTTAAAAAATGAAATGTGGAAAATTTGACAAGAAGAAGATTTGGATATAAAAACAAAGGACAGGACCACTTGAAGGAGAAACCTAGAGAGACAGCAAAGGACAAAGTTGCATAGAACGAGATGACATACTGAGAAAGAAATCCTTTTCTGTACAAAAACATATTGTCTTTAAATATCACTGTGCCTATTAAGTCCACAAATGTACGTCATAACAAATTGTTTTCATATGAGCCTAGCCTTCTCCAAGAGAAGAGCTCTTACCAAACAGAAAAGAACATCTATCAGGTCCAACAAAAAATAGGTCTGTAGAAGCTTTTCAGGAGTTACTGCAAAAAAGAAAACATTCAATCCACATTACACACCACTAATTAATGTTTCATCAGTCATCCTGAATGTACAATAAAGACCCTTCAATTCCCTATCAGCCAATACAAAAGCTACCTTATTTTGCTTTTGCGGAGCGAGACTTTGTTCTAATTTTTTAATGGTCTTGAACAACAGTTCCCAAGGCTTTCTGAAAGCTTTTCAAAGTTTTTCTTTGGACATTGTCTGCTTTTTCAGCTATTTTCAATCCGGTCCTTGTATATTTTTTCTGTTAAGCCACTTAACACTGACCTAAGAATTATTCAAGCATAAGAAGGCACTTAACACAAGGGATGATCCACTGCTGTGTTTACACATAATAAACAACTTAGCGTAGAACCAAGGTTAAATTGTATCTTTAGGAACTTACTAGGAGCCTGTAGCAAAAACACATAATTCATTTTCATTTCATTAGTTGATTCTATGAAAAATGTCAAAGATTCACAGGCTTAAATTAGTATTTTGCACCAACAAGGTGATTTTCAAAATTTTATTAGCCAGAAACCTGCCAAAACTTGGCAGGGTGTATAGTGTGTCCTTAAATAGTTTAAATACAGGTGAATGACAAAAGAAGTGTCAGGCCTAAAAAAATGTATCTACAGCAGATGAACAGTATTTGAAAGTCATTTAATTAAAAGATATGAAAAAAATCCAGCCAAAGCCTAATACAGGACCTGAGAGATGCGTCCAGCCTTTCAGTTGATCCATCTACTGTTCACCGAAGCCTCATCAGAAATAGTCTCAGTGAAAGGGTGGCTGTCATAAAGCCATTCTTAAAGAATGGAAACAGGGAGAAAATGAAATGCTGAGGTATGCTAGGTTACACAGGAACTAGGTTGAAAAACAATCGTAATAGGTCTCATGGGGTGATAAATCCAGATATGAAATTTTTGGTTCAAATTATCAATCTGTACGGAGGAGATCAGGAGAGAAGTCCAACTGACACTGTTGACAGCCAGCTTTAAAACACGGTGGAGGCTCCGTCACGGTTTGGGGCTGCATTTCAGCCAGTGGTGTTGGGGTCTCATCAAAATGCATGAAATTACAAACACACAAAAGCAGATCAGGATCCACTATGCAGTACCATCTGGAAAGCCTCTGGTTAATTTTTCAGCATGACAATAATCCCAACCATACTGCCAATGCAGTATAAGCTCGCCAAGATAGAAAAAAAAAACATACAGTTGAACTCTGTAAGTTACAGATTGGCCTCCCCAGAGCCTGAACCTCAAAGTTATTGAAGCAGTGTGGGATCATCTTGACAGAACAAAATAAAAGGCAGCCAGCATCCAAAGAAGAGCTTTTGAATTACCTTTAGGATGCCTGGAGAACTATTTTACTACAACTAAACAAAGAAATGACAAGAAAGCCTGCCTAAGAGTAAAGAATAAAGGTGATCACACCAAATGTTGACTTTCAAGCTATGCTAGAACTGTAAAAACTCCGTTTTTGCCTTATGTACTGTGTTTCCATTTATGTTCGCACACTTACAATGAATGGCTGCACCTATTTCCCATTTTCACGGCAAAATAGGAAGAAATGAGGGGTGGCTTCAGACTTTTGCATAGTACTGTAATTTGAAGGTCACTTTTTCATTGAGGAGACATTACTAGCATTAACAGCATGACATAAAGAGAGGACAAGTTTATGAATATTGCTCCCAACAGCCATAAGAGCTCACACACAACGTAGCCATGAATCAAATGCCCTCTCATCTCCAGCGACCAGGCACAATCTATTTCTCATTCTCCTCTCATTGTTGACACACTGTCATTGCAAGGTCTCGCTGCCTAGCAACAAAATCCGGGCAGGCGTTTTTCCAATCTTCTGTCAGGGAGAAGCTCCGCCCCTCTCCGTCCCTGGAGGAATGATTGAAAGGTCACTTCACTCCTCGCCTCGTCTCGCAGAGCAAAGATTGTCTTTTCTGAAAACTATGAAGAGAGAGTGTTTTTATGTAAGACGGGGGGAGGACACTTCAGTGTTGGTGAAAAACACTCAGTGATGAGTGGGCAGGACGGCAGCTCCACAGACCTGGTGATCGAAGTGGTAAAGGGGGAGGTTTTGCTACCAGATCAATAATGCCACACTTACTTCATCACAGGCTGAATGTTACCCCCATCAGATTGCTCTATTCTTGTTCCTCAATAGGTCAAAGGCCCTGTGGAGCGCAATCAAATGAAAGGTCATTTATTATATTTTTTACAAACTGGGTCATTGTATTGTATTGTATTTTTAGCCATCTTGTAAATCCATTAGGGAATGTTTTACTCACTATTTCTATGCTGAAATGCTGGAACAAGCTCTTGAAGAGCTTCACAGTGCAGAATATAGGTTAGCTTTTGTTTTATCTTCAAATATTTTAGACTTTTCAACTGTTATGAATATTCATAAGCCCAGAATGTTGTATTTTATTACACAACATTGAAAGACAAAGCCGATCCTGTGATTAGGATTCTGTACACAGAGTGCATTTTCATTTAAGGGCCTCAAATACTGCCCTTCAGTCAGATCCCAGTAGTGTTGGGGCATGTCACGTACATCTTGATGCCCTGGCACATTTACCCTCTGATTGTTTCTATCAGTCTCATCAACTTAAGGAGTGTTGATGTAGGGATCAACTAGTAGCAACTTGGTGACCAGAGAATATAAAATCAAAGACATTCAACGACTTCAATCAACAACAGGCAAAAATAATCCCTGATGGTGCAAAGTGGACAGGTCCTTAGTTAAACCTTTCTCAGCTTTAAGACAAGTGCGTGATATGAGAGGGCAGGACACCACTGACAGATATATGACACAGTGGTAAATTTGTTAGTATGTTATCTAGGGGAACAGAGCCTGAAATGCCAACTAGTGAGCAACTGTCAGTCACATAGGGATGAGCAATGAGCAAACTGCTTACTGTGGGGACAGTGCTTTAGTTTTGATTGGCTGTGAAGACTCACCTGAGTGTGTACAAAGCTAGAGGAGGTGGAGTAGTTGATGGTCATTCAGCCATGTGAGGGCAAAGCTTCAAACATTAACCTGGCTCTGAGAGGGTTTCAAGAATTTTTAAAAACATGTTTACTGGAAGATTCCGTCAGCAACATGAGAGCAGAGTAAACCGCCACTTTGTGACAGGGCCTTCATCATAGGATGTCTGGGTATGAATTTTGCTTTGTCTTGTGATATGATAGCTAGGATAGGCTCAAGTGCCCCAGCACTTACTCAAAAGAACATCTGATCCTAACGCTTCAAATGTTCTTTTGAGTCAGTGCCTTGGAGTTCGTACCATTATATAAGTTCCACATTATGAATTTGAAAGGGTGCTAATGGAATGGATTACAAGGGTGTCAGCCAGGAGACAGGGGTTTATGTCATGTTTGGGATCTTTGCTTGGTTTGATTTGTTAGTAAGGTTAGGCCCTAAAAACTACTTAGGTTTATGAAAAGATTGTGATTTGGGGTAAAATATAACCTTTCAAAACACTAACTGCATCCTTGAAAATGACAGTGTGTTTCAAGGTGATGGAAAGGGCTCCTTTACAAGCACCTATATGTGACAAGTTGGGAGTGTCATACCTATGTCATGTTTGCCAAAACCCGGTACTTCACATCGTGGACACGAAAGGACACCTTGTGTGTGTCTCTGGGATGCCAGAGGCTTTGACAGATTTTGACATGCTGAGATATGAGAACAGACTGGTACAGAGAGCAAAGGCAAATTGCTCCCTGCTCAGATTATCAATGCACTCAAAGTTAAATGAGTTTGACCTTGGTTTCAAGTAAAATTTCAAACACATGCTTGATGCTTCCTAAAAGATAAAATAATGCGCAAATAGTTTGTTCTTAGTGTGTTGGAGTAACCAGATGTGTGCCGCTTTAAAATTATACCTCTGGCTTTACAGAGGCTCAGCCATCCTATTTGTGGTATTAAACAATCAGGCTGTGTGTGTGCTTGTACGTGTGTGTTTTAGTATACATTGATTCTTAATTTAAAGCAGTGTCTGAACAATTTAAAGCAATGGCTGTCAGTTGCCTGCAATCAAGCAGTTAGCGAGCCAGTGGTGTCGAATTTGATCAACTAGAATCAAAAAGCTGCAGTGTGGTGCCAAGAAACCCTTTGCCTGACAGATACTATGTCATTGTACAAAAACTCATTAATGCATTGTTCTACGCAGGATAAATTCCTCAAAAATCAATATTTGCTGAGGATACAAACATTTCTGTAATGTTCTACATCTCAAACAAAACAAAACAGAACAAAAAAAAACACTGGCAGTTGAAATGAGGCCCTTTTCCCAAAAACTAAAAATATGGCAATGGCGGTTAAACCCTTTTTCAGTTTGCACTTTACTCATAAAAAATTGAATGTTTTCAAGAAGATTGATTACCCTACCAAAGAATGTCAATGCTCGTGTGGTGAAGATTTTGGAATCAAATGTGAATGGGCTACGTTAAAGGGTTACGGATGTAAATTTCCTAAAAAGGTTATTTTACAGAAGATTTTTTTCATCCATTAATGGTACATATTTGACACCACTGACTAATGTTACCATACACATTATCAACAACTAATATCTGTAGGTAAAAGCTTACCTGCAGGTGGGTGTTTCCTATGGTTTCCTATGGCGACCTTCAGTGGGCAAAGAAGGACTAGATTGACGTTTATTCCTCCTTTCATACATACACTCTATTTTTATTAGTGCAACAAAATTGTTCCAAAGAAAAAGGCTTGGACTACACAACTCTTTAAGCAGATATAGCCACTGATATAATCTTGAGTCATGAAGTGTTGACCGCAAACATAAGTGCTGCCTTTCCTAAAGATAAAATTCAGCCCTTCCTCTCTTCTGAATCCATTTCTTCCTCATGGTTGTGCCAACTGGAAATGAATGAAAAGAAAAGTGGGGTTGTTTTCAAGCTCAACAAGAACAGCCTAGGACACTACAAAAACTTCAATTATTAGGCTGCCATTTTTGTCATATCTGCTGCTATGCTTACAGGACGACCAATTGCCTGTCACTGATGTACTTCTGGTGGAAAAATGCAAAAGTGTGAGAAAGGGCTATGCTCCACTGGGAAACCTTGGGTCTTGGCAACTACGTGGATGACAATCCTCTCCCAGCATGCGAGAAAAACTGCTCAGAAATGGTTTGAGGAACACGTCAAAAAGCTCAAAGTACCTCCAAACACCCTAGCAAGAACAGGAACAAGCCAGATCCACAAACAATCTGCAACCCACAATACTCATCTTGGAGGTCCTGGACCCATGCCCCGACTAATTTGAGCTGTTTTGGTGGCACAGAATATTAACCCTGTTTTTCATCATTTTTCAGTTGTTGAGTTATGCATAATAATGTAGTGCAAAATTTGTTTACAACTTGACTGATTAATTGACAGCAAATATAATTGTTGTGAAAACGAAAAAAACAAATTTCAATTAAAACTCTGCTGAACAGGGATTTGTGTCAAGACCCCAATTACATATTTTACAACAACAGTGAAATAATGCTTTTTTATTACAAAAGAGAGTTAAGATTATGCTGTGGGAATTAAAACAAACTGACCTGTATCTTTCACTCTGCTGAGTCTGACCAACCCCACTAATTGAAGTGTGTTCTCTGTAAGAGGTGAATTTAAGTAAGGGCTGTGTTAAACGAGAATAGAAATGGGTGCATGTAGGGGGGCTGAGACAGAGCGCTATGTGTTTATTCAGCTGGATGAATTTAGTCATGTTTCATCTATGTGAGGAGATGTGACATGACGTGACATGTCTATGTTTCAAACTATTGGTCTCTGTCTGCAAATGGATCATCTTTGAGTCACTCCTTGAACTGTAAGCATGCGCTGTAACTTCTAGAGCTTCGCCCCAGGCATTTTTGAGCAAGACCCTTTCATACGACTCATCAATGTTGACCAAAAATCCTTGAACTTGCTTCACCAAAGTGTGCTTGCAGGTTTCCATATATAGCCCTACAGGGCAGTGGTCACTAAAAGTCAAATGCAAAAGCAGACCTCAGTTTGAATTCATAAATATACACGCTTGTTTAGATTTTCCTAGCTTAAGAGTCAATATCAATTCTTTTGATTATGAGTTCAAACTTTACTGAAAGCAAAAATATTGTTGTTAGTATTTGTATATGGAGTATGGACATATTTGTTACAAAACATAACATAAACTCAGATTAATCAATTTGAAATAGTTACAGATATGCAAAAACATGAGTAAAGGGTATTAAAAGGGAAAATATCCAGAATTCAGGTGTTTCATTCAGTCCCATTGCCACAAGTGAATAAAATCAAGCACTTAGCCACGCAGTCTGCCTTTACAAATACTTGTAAACTAATGGGGCATTCTAAAGAGCTGACTGAATTTAAGCTCGATAATTGGATGCCACCATTGCAGCAAGTCAGTTGGTGAAATTTCTTCCCTCCTAGATATTCCACGATCATCCATAAGTGGTGTTATTGCAAAGTGGAAGCGTTTGGGATCCATGGTAACTTAGCCATGAACTGGAAGACCTCGTAAAGTTACAGAGCAGAGTCACCAAGTGCTGAGATGCATAGTGAGTCCCCAGTGCACCAAACCTCCTCTGGCATTAACATCAGCACAAAAACTGTGCACCAGGAGCTTAATTGGTTGTTTTTATGGGGTTGTCCTGGGTCCCTTAGTTCCAATGAAATCTTAATGCTTCAGGTTACCATTTTGCACAATGCTGTTCTTCCAACTTTGTGGGAACAGTTTAGAGAAGGCCCTTTTCTGTTCCAGCATGACTGTGACTCAGTACATAGGTCGATAAAGGCATGGATGGATGAGGTCGGTGTGGAAAAACCTGACACTCTGAAACAGAGCCCTCACCTCAACCCCTTCCAACACCTTGGGATGAGTTAGAGCAAAGACTGCAAGCCAGGCTCTCTTGTCTAACATTAGAGTCTGACGTCACAAAATGCTCTTCTGGATGAATGGGCAAAAATTCACACTAGAAAATCTTGTGGAAAGCCTTCCTAGAAGAGTAGAAACTGTTATAGCTGCAAAAGAGGACTAACTTCATATGACTGATTTAGAATGGGATGTATTAAAAGCTCCTACTGGTGTAATACGCAGGTGGCCCAATACCTTTGTCCATATTGCGCTGTAGAGGCTTTAAACTTGCTCAACCTGATGTAGACTTGCCTTGAATAGATAGACAGATAGGTACTTTGATAATCCCAAATGAAATTTCAGAAGAATATCGAGGCTTAGTCAGAAAATCTCTAGACTTCAACATTGCCTATCTTAATTGACTGGAGATTTCTTCAGATTGGACTTGGGTTACTTTTGACTTGTTTTATTAGATGACTTACACTTAACATTGTCTAATATTTTAAGACTTTCAGCTTTCAGACAAACCAGTTTGGGCTCGATCTTAAGAACATGAGGCTTACTGAAAGACACTAAAGAGTGACTTGACTTTGTCTTTAATCATTCAGGATTAAGTTAGACTTGTGCTGCAAAGTTTTTAAAAGCATTTCTTTCAGTTTTCACTGTTCATTCACTTTCAGGTTTAATAGTATACTAATTCCATCTTGCCACATAACAAGGTTCCACTTTTAAAAACTGTAAACATGCGATTGTAAACTTCAAACATGATATTAAGTCAGCATTCATAGTGTTAAAAACTTCCATTCATGCCACCTTTATGTGTTTTTCTTCCATCTAAAAAGCCCCTCTTGTGGTCTGATCAATACAGTTTCACTTTATTATCAGACGAAGAACAAAACAGACACAGCTATAGGCAACCTTCAAATCTGAGTCCCCTGGATGCATAATCGAGGAAAACTAACAAGCCCATCTCTCATTAACATTCCCCCACAGTCACCTTCAACAATGCATTTGCCTTTCTGCGAGTGGCAGCACTCAGTAGAGAGATGGATTTCTCTGTTCTCGTGTTGGAATATTTTAATGTGTCATCAAAGTGGCAGCTCATTCCTGGCACAGCGAAACACTAAGCCCGAGCCAAACACTGGAACAAGAAGTCTGTCTGAGGGATAATATTAGCATACTGCCTCTGTGGTTTGATACGAGAACGAATTCAGACAAGACTTTATTGACTCGGAGGCAGCCTGAATGGTGCAGTGATTGTAGACCTTTGTGCCACTGGCATGAAATAGAGATTGCAGCATGGGCTGTGGAGGGATGTAGCGTGTGTCTGAGGGTGTGTGTTTGAGGGTTGCTTCTTTTTCTCTGATTCCAGCAACGTGCTGTGAAAGGTCTCTTACAATTTGGCTTAAATCTACCTTGGCTTATAAGACCTGTGTTCCTCAGAGCACCCAAAACAGCAACCTCTCGTTCACATTTCAACCTGCATAGAAACTGAAAAGCACGGAGAATATTTAGGTGCAGTCAAAAGTTCACACTCTGACAGGAGCAAAAGCAAAAGGAAACAGCAGCAGCATGAAGCGCTGCTTCATTGTAAAATTATCATTTGGAACTCCTGCACATTTGTACTGACTAAGCAATAGAGATTTAACAACTCTGAAATAACTAAAATTGTGGCACCAACTTCCACAATATCATGTCATGCTTATAGACAGTGTAAACGATGAATGTAGCAATCCTCATGTTGGTTTCTTGGAACCAGAAGTGACCATATTAGGATGAAAGTGTGGGAGTGCTTCGTTAGCAGCTCCCTCCATAAACTCTATGGGTGCGACACACACATGCACACACACACAGTCATGTGAAAAAGAGTTTTTCCCAGAACTCTATGCAGTCCTGTGAAAAACTAAGTACACTCTTACTGCTTCTGTGGGAATTAAGAGAGCCAAGTGCTGCTAATAAAATACGTTAGATTGACTGATCACCAGCCAGTGTGACCACCTCTATAAAAGCAGACATTTGGGCAGTTTGCTGGTCTGGAACATTCAGGTGTGTGTTAACACAATACCACAACCTTCCCAGGAGTGGACGTCCTAGCAACTTCACCCCAAGATCATACCATTCAGAGCTCAGAAAAACTGCAAAAAGAGCTCCATCTCAGCCTCTATAGGCCTTGGGTCGATTTTAAATGTTAAAGTTCATGAGAGCACACTTAGAAAAGACTGAACAAGTATGGTTTGTTGGGAAGAGTTGCCAGGAGAAAGCCTCTTCTCTCTGAAAAGAACATGCCAGCATGGCTTTTGGTTTGCAAAGTTACATCTGAACAAACCACAGGACTTCTGGAACAATGTATTTTGAACAGACGAGAGCAAAGTGGAGATGTTTGGCCATAATGCATAGCATCATGTTTGGTGAAAACCAAACAGCATATCAGCACAAACACCTCATACATCTGACTCTGGAATACTTTGGTTTAGAGAGGAGTTCATGGTCGACTCAGTGATTGCAGGGTGCCCAGGTCCTGTGGCTGCAAAACAAGCCCAAATCATCACCCTTCCCACCATCATGCTTGACAGTTAGTGAGGCCATCTGTCTGACAGCTAAAGCTTGGCTGAAACTGCCTCATGCATCAGGACAATGGTCCAAAAATTCTTCCACAATGATGTGAGTGACTGAAATAATACAAGGATTACTTCAAGTTACTGCTGCTGAAGGTTGTTCTGCAAGCATTTGAAGCATGAGGTGCAAGTCATTTTTGTTCTTCTTGTGAAACTACATCTTACTAATACAGTTAGGTTTCAGCCATACTTTTATCTTTATTTCAGTGGGTTGATAAATTAATGGCATTAACTATTTAACAATTAATCAGAAATAAAATCCTTTATTGATCCTGTTACTTCTATCAGTACTCACATCACCAATAAGCACTAGTGACCCAGTTCCATACCCATGCCATAACAGTGTGAGTTGTATCTTTCCTTCTCCATACTTAACTTCTTCCATCATTCCAGTGCAAGCTCATCTTGGTTTCATCTGTCCACAGATTTTTTTTATTTCTGATCCAGGTAGGCTCTTTTCAGTGTTTTCCAGGAAAATCTCATCTGGCTATCCCGTTCTTGAGTATAATCAGTGGTTTGCGCCTTGTAGTAAGGCTATATTTAATCTGTATTTACATTCATGAAGGGATCTCTTGATTGTAGACTTTGACAATGGCACACCTACCTCCTCAAGGCTGCTCTTGACTTGAAAAACTCTTGGAACAGATGAACTCCTTATCTTGTACCAGAATGGTGCAAAATACAGATTTTGTAAAGGGTTTTTTTTTCTTTAACCAAGAAAAGAATTATGTGATCATCTACTTCAGTTTTCTTCTGTGGTCTTGGTGATACCAGGCTGGCCAGTGCATCCCTTCTTTTTAAGACTGTACCTATTTTTATTTTTTGGCCACTCCTAAAGTTTTGGCTATCTCTCAGATAGGTTTATTTTGGTTTTTCAACCTTATAATGGCCTCCTTCACTTCCATCCACATCTCTTTGGACTTTATATTGAGAGTTTCAGTGAACAGCTATCAAAGGTAAGTTTAACACTTGGGATCAACTGCCTGGTTCAATGCCAGGTGGAAACACAAGCCCTATCGAGTAGGGCTGTGTCAGGAAGGGTGTTTTGCATAAAACCTCACGCAAATTACTGAAGTGGATTAATCTTCTGTGGTAACCCCTTGGGAACAACACAAGGGAACACCTAAAGGTACATTTTGAGTGGTGTACAGAAGCAAAAAAAAAAATAAAAAATGCCATGTCCCAAAACTTGTGGACGTAACCATAAGCAAAGTCAGTAACCGTAAATCAACATTAGAATCAAAAACTTTATTGTCATTATACATAAGTACAACAAAATTGTATGCAGTCTTCATCCAATGCAAGAGAGCAGAGACATACTAGACTAGAGCAATTCTAACTAGGCTACCAAACATTTTTTCCATGTACAGAGATACGGAGAAACTTTAAATAAATAAATAGGCCAGTATGATATCTTTATATATGGTGTGTGTGTGTGTGTGTGAGGGCAAAAAAAGTGGTTGTGTGTCATAAACTTTATAGACAAGAAGTAACTTATAGCCAAGAATTTTCACACTGAGTATTTTGATTGCACCATGTATGTATTATTTTGATTGCACAGTTGCTTACAGTTGAAAAGAAAGCCTACTTGAAGGTGTGATATGTGTATAAAATAAGGAGACAAACATCTATGTATGTAAAAGACCACCAACCCTTGTTCCAGCATGGGCAATAATGATGAAGTAAAGTGAGTTTCTTTAGTTGTGCAGTGGTGCTCAGTCTGTGGTTCACAGTATTCAGAATGAAACCATCTCTTCTGTGGTAAAGAGCCTCCACAAGCACCTCTTCACACTCTAGTTCCTCTGAACTGCTGTTAGAAAGACAGCTCTTGTACTTTGCTACACTTTGCTGTCCACAGCCTGTGTGACTCATTTCCTCTTCAGAGGGTCTGAGCGCTTCAGCGGCAGTTCAAAAACTGCAGCGAGAAGAGAGGCTGCGGCAAAAGCCACAGCACTGGATTCAGTATTTTTAACAACCGCAGAGCAGGGAAAACAAACTCGACACATCTCACATGCTGGGCCGTTAAACTGAGAATTCAAATTCTGTTATCCTTCTAGTAATTAGGTCATTTTCTGTTCTGCATTTCTTGGAAAATGGGGTCACCTTTCACGGAACCAGACTGTCAGTCACCACTACATGAACCGCTGCCTCCAGCTTTACACCTGTTGTCTGCTGGAAGACACAGAGAAGTGTGAGCAGTGTTAACAGGCCCCAACGGGGATATCTGATCCAGAGGTGGCCAACAGCTGCAAAGTGCTGTCAACACCGCCACGCCAATCACTCCTTTAGATCTCACTTGTGCTTAATGTGCCATGAATGCAGAGGAATTTGGCAAAAATGTGTGAGCAAAATGCAAGTTTGAAACTTTTGGAGAAAGCTGCGTGAGAAGATGAATTATTTAACAGTGGAGGGGAAAAAAACCCCAAAAAACTGGTTGCCTTGTGGTCTCCCACATAAACCCTCACACATGGTTTGCTCCCTTATGCTGGGAAAAAGCTGCAGTCTCACGCACATAAGTCACCTCGAGGAGGAAAATGTGTAGTGAATTTAATAGAAACAACTCCAAGATATGAGCTACAGTTGCAGCTATTTGCCCCAGACGACATCAGTGATTTATTTCAAAGTTGATGAGAAAAACAACTTTATTTCAAGTCTGCACCGAAACCGCGCACCACCGTAATGAGAAGGAATGCGGCAGGGTTAACGCCCACCTTGCAGATTGTGTGGTGGGCTGGTTGTCTCACTGCTGAATGAATAATGCTGGCAGTGCTCCAGCACAGCTTTATTGAAAAACTTGGGAGTAATTTGGCCTCTGATGAGAAAGTGATATCTACATTGCTGAGTTTCTACGCTGCATCTATGTTGCTTTATTCATGCTCAAATGCTGATAAAGAGTCGACTATAAATAAAGGAAGGTGAAATGAGTCTACCCAGCTGTTGCAGTTTTTATTTTGAGAGATGCCTTTTGTTGTGAGCTTTGAAGGTGACATTTCCCCTGCTTTGCTTTCTTGCTAAAGGTTAGATGTACCTTCAGCTGCTCCCTTGTATTCTCCCCAAGGGTTTGCCATAGCAGATTGCCCCACATTTGTAATTACGCTGAGGTTTTATGCCAGATGCCCTTTCTGACACAACCCTCCATGGAAAGAGAGACGTGTGTCCACCTGGAATTGAACCAGAGGCCTTTCGCTTGTAAAGTGAATGTGTAACCTACTACAGTATATGAACGCCTGATGAGATTATTAAATGTGTAGCTGAGATATCAGCTTAGCCTAAAGACAGGAAACAGCTAAACGTTGCAAAAAAAGAAATTAGATACCATAATGCAATGTGTCATTGTGAACGACCATTTTAAGCCTTTCATTTTCTTTTTATGTATATAGCACCAGTTCACAGCAACAAATACCACAAGGTGCTTTAAAATGTGAAGTAAAGACTCTACAATATTAAAGACAGTCCTCAACAATCACATGGTCCCTGTGAACAGAATTTGGTGACTGTAGGGAAGAAGAACTCCCTTTAAACAGGAAAAGACCTGCAGAACTCTGCATTGAACCAGTTGGGGGTTAGGGAGAATAAAAAAGAGACCACTGACAACAGACAGGACAACACAAACTACAGGAGGGAGTAGACAAATTAGCATGCACAAGTGGCATAAATACATTGGGAGTGAAAAGAAAGTAGTGAGGAGAAATTTTAAGTGCATCATGGGCAGGCGGCTCAGTGGTTAGCACTGTTGTCTCATTGCAAGAGGGTACTAGGTTCAAACCCAGGTAGGACCCCTCTGTGTGGAGCCTGCATGTTTGCCCCGGTGCCTGTACAGGGTTTCTCCTGCCATTGAAAATCATGTTAAGGTAATGCTGTCTGTATGCCCAAAACGCTCTTGCAATTCTTCTTAATCTCGAGAGTTCACTTCCTGGTTAAAAAAAGGTTAATAATAAAAACAGCCTGAGGCCATAGCAGCATAACTAAGAAATGGTTTAGGGTCACCTGAGGACATACTCCTGGGCTTTTTCATTAGCAGTATCATGCTGGACTCCCTTATGCCTTCAGAACCGCTTTAATTTTTTATGGCATAGATTCAGCAAGGTGCTGAAAACATTCCTCAAAGAAATGGCTGTGTAGTGGGTTACACATTCGCTTTACAAGCAAAAGATCCCTGGTTCAATTCCAGGTGGGGGCACAAGTCCCTCTCACCATGGAGGGTTGCATCAGGAAGGGCATCTGGTGTAAAACCTCAGCCAAATTACCAATGTGGAATAATCCGCTGTGGCGACTCCTTGGGGAGAACACAAGGGACCAGCCAAAAGTACATTTCACATTGACATGATGAAATCATGCAGCTGCTGCAGATTTGGTGCTCTGTTGGACAGAGATCTGGAGATGGGTACACGTCTTCTTACAGTTGCTCCCATTAGGGGTCACCACAGCGGATCATCTGCCACCATCTCACCCTGAATCATGCATCCACTTCCCTCACACCAACCCTCTGCATGTCCTCCTTCACTACGTCCATGAATCTTCTCTGTGGTCTTCCCCTGCTCCTCCTGCCTGGCAGCTCCATCCTCAACATCCTTTGTCCAATATATTCACTATCCCTCCTCTGAACATGTCCAAACCATCTCAGCCTTGCTTCTGTGACTTTATCTCCAAACCTCTCAACCTGAGCTGTCCCTCTGGTGTACTCATTTTTATTCCTGTCCATCCTGGTCACTCCTAGCAAAAATCTCAACGTTTTCAATTTTGCCAACTACAGCTCTGCCTCCTGTCTTTTTATTAGTGCCACCGTCTCCAAACCGCACATCACAGCAGGTCTCATTACCATCTTGTAGACCTTCCCTTTCACTCTTGCTGCTATCCTTCTGTCACTCATCTCCACCCACTCCACCCTGCCTGCACTCTCTTCTGCTAGCCGTTGCTTTGGATGGTTGAAACCAGGTATTTAAACTCATCCATCTTCAGCATTCTACCTGCCTCCCTCTCATTTATGCACATGTATTCTGTCTTGCTTTCATTCCTCATCTCTCCAATGCATACCTCTACCTCTCCAGGCTCTCTTCCACCTCCTCCCTACTCTCACAGATCACAATTTTTTCTGCAAACATCATAGTCTAAGGAGACTCCTGCCTGACCTCATCTGTCTACGTGTCCATCACCATTGCAACAAGATGGGTACACTACGGTCATAAAAAGGACATGGTCAGCGACAATACTCAGGTAAGCTGGTACTCAAGTAAGCGCAATTGGTACTAAGGGGCCCGAAGTGTGCAAATATCCCCCACAATCCTGAAACCCTGAAACAAGGCAGGATGGATCCATGCTTTTGTGTTGTTCATTCCAAATTTTGAGCCTACCATTCAAATGTCCCAGCTGAAATTGCGACTCATTACACCTTTTCTCCAGTCTTCTCTTGTCCAATTTTAGTGAGCTCAATGGGACTCGCAGCCTGAGTTTCTTATTCTTAGCTGACAGGAGTGGTACTCAGTGTGGTGTTCCGCTGTTGTCTCTCATCTGCTTCAAGGCTCGATGTGTTGCGCACTCAGAGATGCACTTCTGCATTCTTTGGTTGTAACGAGGAGTTATTTCAGTTACTGGTACCTTCCTACCAGCTCAACACAGTCTGGATATTCACTCTGAGAGCTGCTGCTCACTGGAAATTTTCTCTTTTTCAGACCATTCTCAGTAAACCCTGATGGTTGTGCAGGAAAATCCCAATAGATACATAGACCTGCTCATCTAGCACCAATCTGCCACATTTAAAGTCACTCAAATCAACTTTCTTCCCCATTCTGACACTTGAACTTCAACAGGTTGCCTTAACTATGCCTAAGTGCTGCCATAAAATTAATTCCTTAAGCAGATTAACAGGTGTACCTAATGAAGTGGGCAGAAATGCAGGCCTGCAGTCAGAACATAAATATGAAATTAATTTCCTAGTCATTTTTCAAAAACACCACAAAAAGGGGTTTTAATGGCCAGCATTCAGTGACCTAAATGACAATCATGCTTATGAGTAATTTACACATAAAACTTGACAAAAGGCTTATTAAAATAGCATCATTTGTGAATTTTAGTGGTACTATTTGTAAGTTTTAATACCCTCATAGTAGGTGCATGAATATTAACCTACTACCCATGTGTGATTCTATGATTAACATGCAGACAAACTCAAACTGACCTCAACACTCTCCCTTGTATAATTCCTATAGTTTGCCCCCTTGCAGACACGCACGCGCGCGCACACACACACACACAAATAGAAAAGACACACGAGTCCAGTCACATTTAATGCCCTGGGCTTTATTGTCTTATTTTAGTGAGTTCTGTCACATTTTTTTAGTCTTTTCAGCCTCCAGGTGGGACAAGTAAACCTCAAGGATATATCCTGCCATTGGACTGGGCATTCAGATTCTGACAAAGACGAGAGGCACTACTAAGTAATGCTGCCTTTGTGCCTAACTCTTCACAGAAGAGATTACATAAAATTCCCCAAAGGAAGGCACCCAATACTTGTGGTTTTTGGCCTTGCAGCCGTCTGGAGATTCTTTTTTCAAAGAAAAAAAAAACAAAAAACAAAAAACAAGAACAAAGAAAAGAGAGGAAGGGAGGAGAAAACGGATATTTTCTGCCCCCTCATTAGCATTTTTTTTGTCATTAAAAACTGGAATGATGAAACACGTACAGCGATTACTGCCATTCACCTCCCTTATCACCTATGCATGAACAAGTAACAAACCAACAAAAGAATGAAGTCTTTCAATGAACGAAAAGCTTACAATCAAGTTTACCACAAGAGAGAGAGAGAAAAAAATACAAAAATAACTGAATTCTGTTTTACAAAAATGTTTGTGGGATTAAACAAATATAAAAGGGTGAGTGGGGTGGGTGGGGCGACTTTCCGCTTGCATGAAAATGAAGGACAACCCCTTAAAGAACAAATAAAATACAAAAGCAGCATTCATCTTTATCAAAACCATCAACAAAAATGTCACAAAAAATAGTGCTTAAATCAGAAGCGGCGGAAGCTTCTGGGAAGAGACTTCATCCCTGTTTTGTTACTTGTGTTTGGGACATTGTTAATGGAATCTCCCCTGAAGAGGGGAGCGCCTCTCCATGAGGGAACCACGCCACCTCCTCCTTCCTCTTGGTTCTCTTGGCCTCCGGGTCTGCATGTATGTATGTATGTATGTCACTACTGATTTTCACATGATCCACAGAGAGAAGCACAGGGACCAAAAATAAATGTGTGTGTGTCTGAGAGTGTGTGTGGGGGCGGGTTGAGACCTGCTTTGTGTTCACGATATACAAAAATACCCAGGAGTCCGTAGCTACCTAACATTTACTACAGCACAGGAACCAACAAAGGTACAGTGTACAAATAAAAAAAGAAACAAAAACAAAATAAAACAAACCAAACCGGGAAAAAACAAAAAAACAAAAAGAAACTGTAAACACAGCACAATAAATAGATAAAAACAGCAGGCTCCGCACCATGCACATGATGTGATAAAACTCTTCTTTATACAACTCGCACCTCTCTCTCTCTCTCTCACTCGCCACAAGTTACTTGGCTCACTTTTTTTTTTTCTTTGACTCCCAAGTGCAAAACATCACAAATGGACAGTTCTGTATTCAAGTAATATATATACACTGGGGCGAGGGGGGATATTACAAATATGTAGTTACTGTACAGATACTAATTTTGCCATATTCATAATTTACAGGTGTCAATATTTTACTTTAACAGTAACAAAAAACAGAAGGAAAAAAAAAAACAGTTTAAAAATTATGAGAGATGAAAATTGCAAGCGAGCGGGCCGCGGCCACACGTCCATCTGCGAGTCCGAGTCCTGCTGTCCCTTTTGCATTCCCGATGCTACGATGCACAGCACCTAAAGAGCGGACTCTTCGCTGCACCGCTACTACGTCACCTCCATGGCCACTGTGTTGTCTGCTATACTGTTCAGTGCTGGCTTGTCTTCGTCGTGATTTTCCCTGAGGAAAGAGAGGAAAGAAAAGGATCAACACTGTAGTTTTTAAAACTTTTGTTTAAACTCAGCAGATTTGTTCTTCTGTGATTCTCTGCTGCTTTATCCCTGGCAGATATTTTCATAGTATTTGCCAGGTCCAGCTGATACATAAACCAGGGATTATGTCTGATAATGCAGCAGCTTTACATTATATAAAAGTTAATCTGAAGCTGCTGCAACACTGACAATCTCACAGTGAAGTTCTCTTCTGTGAGTTCCTTCATTTTTCTTCATTGAGTTGTTGCGTCTGAAGCGTGGAGGCGTTGTCTGAGACTAAGGGCCATCACCCACTCGTGTCTGTGCGGCTTTGCTTCTGCTGTAAACTAATTAAAGCCTGTGGTTGAACATCTGCTCAACAGCATCAGTATGAAGTCAGTCGAAACAACCCAGCAAACATGGTTGAAACCCTGACATCATCTCCCTGGGCAACCAGACCGGCAATGATGTATTTCATCCGTTTCACGATCTATCACAATTAACAGGTTATTGTACTGTGTGAAGTACAGAAAGAAAGGGAGAAGTTTCTTGTCATTGGCTGGCTGTACTGCACAAACTAATGAGTATTAAAATTTACTGAGACATTAAGAAGGCTCACAAACAGTCATATCAAGGACAAATGGATCTATTTCACTACTAAATAAAAGCGTTTGAGCTCAGGAGTATTAGGACTAAGAGGAATGCAACATGTGGCAAAGTGGTGTTTTGAAGCTACCACGGTGCTGTTAGCAGCAGGGCTACCATACGAAAGAAGAGAAGCACTGAAATCTGCTGACAGGAAAACCGGCATTAGAAAGTTGTGAATTTATCTTCAAGTTTTCCCACTCAGATAAATGTGATGTCATGCTGATCATGATGTCGAACCAGGTTAATGCCCCATTATCACTCACCAGGAGAAGGTGCTACACCTACAGTACTGTGCAAAAGTCTCGAGCCACCCCTCATTTCTTCATATTTTGCTTCTAACGAGCCAGACTTTGTTTTAATTTTTAAGTGGCCTTGAGCACAGTTTTCCAGGCTCTCTGTTTTCCTTTGGATAATGGCTGCTTTTTTGCTCATTTTCACTCTAGTCTTTGTTAACTGTGCATTTTTAGAGCAGTGTTTTGTTTTTTCAGCTACTTAACATGAATCATTCAAGCATAAAAAAAGCACCTAACACAAGGAATGAACCGGTGTTCTGTCTACATGTAGCAGATAACTTGGCAACAACCAATTTTAAATTGTCTTTAGGCATTTTGTTATTAACACCATGCTCACAAACACATTATTTGTTCCCATTTATTTTGGTGAACCTGTTAAAAAAAAACAAAGTTAAAGATAAACAAAGACACTGACGGACATAAAGTAATATTTTTGTACCTGACAAGCCATTAGCTGAAAATATGGCACATCTTGGCATGTTTTCCAGTCTATCCTTAAAAATGTGAAGAAATGACAAGTGGGGAGAAAAGAAGAAGTGTCAAGCCTAAAGAACTATCTACAGAAGATGGACTGTATCTGAAAGTCAAGTCTATAAGAAATAGGAAAACAATCCAGTAAAGACCTGATACAGGTCCTAAAAGATGCATTTAGCACTTCCATCTACTGTTCACTGAAGCCTCATCAGAAATGGTCTCAGTGGAAGGGTGGCTGTCAAGAAGCTACTCTTAAGAGAAACGGGGAGAAAGGCTGAGGTGTGCCAAATTACACAAAAACTGGACTGAACATCAGCAGCAACACATCTTATGGAGCGATGAATGGACCTCAACATTGCTGAAGCAGTGAGCACAGAAAGGAACAAAAGGCAGCGAACATCTACAGAGGAGCGTTGGAGAACTATTCCTGAAGACTGCTTAACGAAATGAGTAAGCTTGGCTAAAAGAGTTCAGGCTGTGTTGAAGAATAAAGGTGGTCATACCAAATGTTGACTTAAGTTTATAAGAATGGCACGAACTGTTTTTTCCTCTGTGTACTGCATTTCCAGTTATGTTTGCACATGTTTCAATAAACTGATGCACCCATTTTAGCGAAAAAAAAAAGAAAGAAATGAAGAGTGGCTTGAGGCCTTTGCACAGCACTATCACCACAGCCTTATGTTCTTAACTCGCCCTAACCAAGCTTAAAACATTATTATGCCATAAATAAACCTGACAGCATTTGTTGGTTATGGATAGATGGCAGAGGGGCACACACAAACACTCATTTTATTGAATATTACACACTAGCCCAACACTCTTAAGAGTAGTGATTCTTGTGAAAATGGAAAAGTGCCCATAAACTAGCATGTCTGACTTCAAGCACAATTTGGGTGTAGACCCATTAGGTGATCACTGTGGACAGGTTTGAGTACATTCTGACCGCTGCTCTAGGGGGAGTAGCGATTCTTGTTGACAGACTGATGGATGCCCCGCCATGGCATTAGCTCATCAGTCCTTGGGTCTGATTAGCTAAAAAAGTGTGAGTTAAAAATACGTATTGCAGTCTTGATGTTTGAAACTAAGTCAGTTGCACTTGTTGATGTTACTGCACTGACCTCCAAATAAAATTCAACCTGGATTCTTTTAAATTGTTGATGATTAAGAAAAGCTTGCTGGCGTGTATAAAGTGTTTACTTGTGAAGTTTGTGATGCCAGAAAACCCAAATCTAATTTGGGTTAACTGAAACAGTTAACGGGTGTGAAAAAATGAGGGCAGCAAGAGGTCAGCATGGAAAAAATGTCACCATTCAAACAGTTTGTCAGAAAGATGACTGACTGGGTTTCTAAATTTCAGTTTTGATTTCCTGTTGACAAATGACTTGAACACAAAATCAGCCACATTTTTAAAACAGGCAACAATCACACAGTGATCACATTTAGTGAGTGTTCATACGTCTGTATTCTCTTCATAACTAACTTTGTGTCCTAATGTGACACATTCAGAGGACATATGTACAATGTAGCTTAGAAATATGGTCACTCTGCCTGAAGGGCCACTGTAGGAGCAAATATAATACGTACACGTCTGTACAGATTAAACAACCAAACTAACGCTTAGTGAGACCGTCAGATGGTACTAGGCTAGCTGTTGTTCCTGTTTCCTAAAGAACAGCAGATGTAGCCTTGTATTTACCTGATCTGTTGAGCAAAGCCTCACCTGGAGCTCATGTCCATGGATGTTGCTCCAGATACTTTGGGCATCTGCAGGTTGGTGGTGGTGGACAGCTTTAAGGCAGAGGGTGGCACAGTGCCGAGGGTCCGGGGGATGTGGCGTCCAGCCAGGCTGGCGGCCGACGGCACGCTCAGACAGATGTTGTTCCCAATGAGGACCTGAGTGGTGGTGGGGGTGGCACTGGCAGCGCTGCATCCCAGGAGCCCCAGCGCTGCTGCTGCATGAGCGCCGGGGGTGGAGTTGAGGGAGGTGGGGACGGCGTTGGCAGGCGAAGGGGTTGCCGAGTTTGAGGAGGGCTGGAGGAAAGTCGCGGCTGCGGTGGTGGTAGTGTGCGTCGACTGGTTGGTCTGGTGGAGGGCTGCGGTGGTGTTGGGCAGGTGCAAACCTTTGAAAACACCTGGTGGATGCAGAAAAGCGCTCATCAATGCAAATGACAACAGCTGAATGTAGCCACAGAAACACAGAGATGTAATGTGCACTATGATAAGACAAAATATAACTTTAGATAAGCGGCACACCTGCACAATCTAATGCAATCCAAACCCACAGTGCTGCAATAAATCCAATCTCTCTGAAGCTCATGTTAATTTTGTTGACACTGTCAGAGTTACTGATGTAACACTATGGTAATTGTGACGCTGTCTGCTTTGTTTTTTTGTTCAGTTTTTTTCTCAGCCTCCATTTACATATGTGAGGTGACAGTATTTCTAAATATTAAACTTTAAACACATCCCTTTAATCTTTTTCTTCACCCTTAAACATAGCTCCTAACCTCTTTGCCTCATGCCTCCTTAACAGAGCTCAGTCTTATTGTGTCTTACAAGCAACTGTCACCCAGACGAGTGATTCGGTCTCTTCAAATTGCATCATTTGGAATATTTTCAGGGGTCTGACGTCTCCAAATAAGTAGAATGTAAATAAAGAGTTTCTTCATTATTCCTACATCAATAAGTGAAAGTGACAGGCAGGACACTCACCCGCTCCTCCTAAGACTCCGTTGACTCCACTTGCCAGCACTAGTTCCTCTTTGGACTTGAAAGCCAGCAGCTGATCGGTGGTGATGAGGGCTGAAGCAGCAAACTGAGCGCTGGCCTGGTCTAATGTTTTGGACACGAGCGCCTGGACAGAAACCAGAGACATACAGAAAAAACGTGGGTCTGTGCCCAAGACTTGACCGCTGTGTTAAAATTACGAAACTGCTGAAACAACTGAGCTCAGCACTTCTGCTGCCAAGCCGAGCCAGCGGCATTAACACTGCTCGTGGGAATAAGGATGTGTCCCATTTCCTAAGGATGGGGAAGTGACCTTCAGTTGTAAATCACGTCCAGACTGGGAGAAGTCTGGCTCATTTAGTTTGACTGTTGGACCACAACACCACATTTAAGATATGCCACTTAATAGCAAAAAACAGAACACGGCAAGAATCTTTTCAGTGATTTCAAGCAAAATATTACACCTGTGTGGTAATACCTCTTTCTTCTTCTTACAGGACTTTTACCCTCACAAGAGCAAATAGCTGCCTGCCTTTACTATAGCGCAGGTAGTTCTGTAGTAAAGATGAAACAGGACGTTCCTTCTACTGACCTGTGTGTTGGTAGTTGTAGTAACACTGTTGGCTTGTTGCTGCTGCTGCTGCTGCTGCTGCTGCTGCTCGCTCTGTTCCAGCTGCTGCTTCTGCATGAGGGCCAGCTGCTCCTGGTGCTGATGGTACTGCTCAGCTGTGAACACTGGACAGACAAGAGACACCAGTGAAAACCAGGACATGGGATTGTTGGATTTTGGACTTTTATCAGATTTAAGTGTGCAAACCAGGGCGAAATAACATGATACAGCAATTCTACAATATACTATACACTGTAAAACAATCATGCCCAATAAATCACAATATCAGAATTCCAACAATGTGTCAAATCAGTAATAAGCGAATCTGTCCCTAATTTTGTCATGAAGCAGTGATTCAGGTAAGACAAATTGGTGACGGGAGTTTTTGGCACCTCCCAAAGAAGTTTTAACCAGAGCCAAAGATTAGACAGTATGTACAGAAAACATATTTCCAGTGGCTTCCGACACTATACATCACTCTATATTTTTCACCCATACCAAGTTGGGAATATTGGATACAATTACAGATCCATGTATGGTTTGACTAAACTGAAGAGGGAGTACAAAAATTGAAGTGAGGCTGCCAGTAAAGTTAACACAAAAGATTCTTCTTTACAATCATGTCAGTAGTATTTTTCAGTCATAAGTTTTAAAAACATGTTGGCCTTGTTCTGTCACTGACAAACACTTGGGCACATTTAAGCAGGGTTTAAAACAACCCATGGCCCAACAGCCTGAGCCTAGTAAATAATAAAAAAAAAAAGTTGGGTCACACCATGAACAACAGAGTTCAACTGTGGGGGCAAACCTGCTGAAGAAGTCACATAAAGGG